>CAUYPK010059883.1:0-59338 GCA_963574355.1 Loris lydekkerianus
CTGCCTCTACCTAGATACAGCCAATGTGGTACCATGCCACTGGCCCGACCCTGTCACTCACCTCTTCCCCCGCCTTCTTTCCCTGCCCCTTTTCCACAATAAAAAAATAAATAAATTCAAAAAAAAAAAAAAAAAAAAAAAGATGAGGGTTCCTACCCCAAGGTGTTTAATATGCTTTAAGAATTAGAAAAAGATCCATCTTTTGGAGATGTCACTTTTTAAAAACAAATCACTTAGCGTAACATTTCCAAATGCTAGCCCAAACTCCAATCTTTGATGAAAACTTTTCATCCAACCAAGACAAAACAAGAAAGCAATTAGAAGAAAGAGGAGAGAGAGAGAGAGAGAGAAAAAAAAAAAAGAGTGAGTGTGTGTGAGAGTATGTGTGTGTGTGTCTTTTTGCCAACTGCCCTTCTAGATATACTGGACAATTCTCCATTTTTAGTGCCAATATTTCCTTTCTTTTGCCAAGCATGGTTGCTCCCGCTTATGATCCTAGCACTTTGGGACATTGAGGTGGATGGATTGCTTGAGCTCAGGAGTTCAAGTCCAGCCTCAGCAACAGACCCTATCTTGATTAATTATAGGACAACTATCTGGGTGTTGTGGCAGGCACGTGCAGTCCCAGCTACTTGGGAGGCTAAGGCAAGAGGATCGCTTGAACCTAGAAATTTGAGATTGTTGAGGCTGCTGTGAGCTCTGACACTCAGCACTCTAACCTAGGTAACAGAGTGAGACTCCGTCTCAAGAAAAAAAAAATATCCTTTCTTTTCTAAATAATTATGATAGCACATGTTGCTATTATTTTGTTTATGCCCTTGACAAAATTAAAAGTTAGCAAATCTAAACTGGACTCCCCCAGTTTTTTATGTTACTGTCTCATGAGCTCTCTAAGCCTGAAAATCAATGATCTACTGTATTTTGCCATGTATTAGGCACACTTCTGCCCAAATTTTTGAGAGAAAAATAAGGAGGCAACAGTATACATGGATACTGCTATAGGGTATCCCCAAAGTAAGCATACATAGGGAAAATGTAGCTTAATGTAGCTTTATTTATAAAATATTGATTACAAAATTTTACAAAGAGGTGGCAAACATGTAAAAAAATAGTTTGTACATAAAACAAGTACCTAAATATAAACAAATAAAAATTGAATTAAAACATTAAAATAAAAGATTTTTTTTCCTGACCAGTCATGGTGGTTCACACCTGTAATCCTAGCACTCTGGGAGGCTGAGGCAGGTAGATTGCTCAAGCTCAGGAGTTCGAGACCAGCCTGAGCAAGAGTGAGACACCCGTCTCTACTAAAAATAGAAAAAACTAGCCGGATATGGTAGCAGGAACCCGTAGTTCCACCTACTTGGGAGGCTGAGGCAGGAGAATCGCTTGAACCCAGGAGTTGGAGGTTGCTGTGAGATGACGCCACAGCACACTACCCAGGGCAACAGAGTGAGTCTCTATCTCAAAAAAAAAGTCAAAAACATAGGTGTATGTTATCTGCAGGAGTGCATTATACATGGCAAAATAGGGTGCCTTTTTTGAAGAAGATTTTATGCTAAGGGAAATGACATAGAAAGACAAACACCGCACAATTTCACTTATATGAGGAGGACCTAAAATAGTCAAACACAGAAGCAGAGAGGAGGAGGGTGCTTTCTGGGGCTTCGAGGAGGGAGGCACGGGCCAGTGTTGGCCAAAAGGCACAATCTTTCCGTTATACAAAATAAGATCTGGAGAGCCACTGTACAACCCAGGACATTGATTGACAATACTGTGTTGTGCACTTTAAGATTTTCTAAGAGGGTAGATCTTACATTAAGTGCTCTTACCACAAAAAGAAAAAAAAGGGAAAAGGAGGAAATTTTTGGAGATGGTGGATAATTTTAGGACATGGACAGCAATGACGACAGTTTGATGGTTTTGTATAATTATTTCCAAACATTGAGTTGTACAAATTAATTATCTACAGATTTTTGTATGTTAATCAGTCCTCAATAAAGTGGTTTTAAATGAAAAAAAAAATGACCTGACCTTTCCTTTGATAGGTTAGTACCACTGAGCAAAACATTTCATACCTCTTACCACTGGGGGGGAAGGGGAGGAGCGAGGAAATAGGAGGAGGGCCTCAGAGTGGCAGTCTAGTCTACGGCCACACCACCCTGAACACCCCGATCTCATCAGAGTGGTGGCCTCCACAAAACATGGACACTAAAAGTTGCGAGGGGCTAGTCTAGATGACCAAACCGACTGCATAAAGGAAGATTTTTTTAAGGAAAAAAAACTATTTCCCTTTCTCATGGCCCCTAATGAAAGAACAGTTCTCCTGAGGTCAGGATTGTATACAGTTTGTGATTTTCGACACCTCTTGTTCCAGGATCATTATACAGCACAGCTTCTTAACACTAAAAACATAGGCTATTACCATCTTGATAAATAACATACAATTCTATCTTCTACCCTGAAGTAATTGTTAACACTATTATTTTCACAGTAAATAATTGTTAGAACCATTTACCAGTGAAATGGTGGCATGTTTTGCTGACTTCTTACAAATACCAAGAAAAACTGAACACTTCTTGTGGCACACTGGTTGGGTTGTTAATTGTTTATAATTAAGCCTGAAATCCTGGCTCTTTTCTAAAATAAAAATAGTGACAAATATATGTCACAGCAGCATACAGAAATCAACATTTCTATTACAGCGTCTTCTTTAAAATCTACTTTGTCTCAAAAAAATGGATTGAAATATTGAGTAATTCAACCCTAAGTTTATTTCAGTAGGGTGAATCTGTTGGCTAAATGGCTCGCATGGGTAGCAATAGACGAGGCCAGATAACTGAATATTATGGTCACCAGATGGCCAAGTGTATGTATGGTATTCGGCAATGAGGTGTATAGCATGAGGATGAGTTTGCAAACTTAATTGCAAAAGTTAAATTCCTGGTTATTTTTCATGCCAATCTACATCAGACAGTTCCCACTTTCAAAACAGCCAGTCGAGTTAAGATTGGATTACCCAAGAAAAAGTGCTACATGTGCAAAAATAAGCAGAAGGTGAACACCCTAGATCCAAAAATTCAAAATATGAAATGCTCCAAAATCTGAAACTCTGAACACTGAAAAGAAGCTCAACTAAATGTTCCTTGAAGCATTTCAGACTTCCTATTTTTGGATTTGGGATGCTCAACTAGTTAAGTATAATGCATACAATTCCCAAATCCCAAAATATCTGAAATCCAAAACAATTCTGATCCCAAGCATTTTGGATGATGAATACTCAACCTGTAATTTAATAAATGTCAGAACTCCTAGAGAAAAATGAAATTTAATAGTAAAGGTAAAGATTATTATATTGTTTTAATTGCAACCTTAGAGCATGTTAATGGTACAGAACAATAAAACTGACTTTATAGTATCAAAGCAAGTAGAATGCAATAGAATAACTTTTATTCTTTATTACTTTTCAAGTCACAGAATGTCATAATTCCTGGGCTTACAAAGCCAGAGCCAATTTTGCCTGAAAAGCAACTAAGAGACCAGATTAACACCTACAATTCGTAGTTGACTCTGCAATGATTGTATCTACCCCAATGAACTCAGAGAATATAATTGTATGGCCAGGATCATACTGGGAGAAATAGTGACAATATCACACGTGGGCCAGGGCATCTGGATTCTGATCATAGTTTCCCTATCTGTTTGTTCCCCTTGACATGTGAAGCAAATAACGTTGCCTCATCTGTAACATGAGAGGTGGAAATCCCATCATCCATAATTATAGCATGATCTAAACTAAGAAATCATTTTTTTAATTAGTTTTTTAACAAAGTAGACATAGGTTAATCTTGCCCAACAAAAAATGTTCCTTTTGCCATGTATTTTAAGTCTCTTTTAACATCTCAGTTCTTCCCCCTGTGTTCCTTTTGTTCCCTTACAACGTGGCTGATGGAGATCCCGGCCCTTTAATCTGCAGCATTTCCCACAGTCTGGGCTGTGCTGACACACTCAGTGCAGTTCAACACACACCTGTCCTCTGTACTTCCTGCATATGGCGATTGCTTCAGAAACGGAAGCATTTAAGTCTTCACTTTTATTAACTTATAATATTTTGAAGTTGGAAGTTAATAACAAAAAAGCATTGAAAGTCAGTCTGTGTGAAGCATACCCCCACTCTTCCTCATTTGCCTAGGGCACTCCCCCTCTCCAAGCAGAAATAGGTATATAATACCCGCATTCTCTACCAGCACTAAGATTCCTTTTACTAGGAAGCCAATCCTGGGCTTATATGCATCAGAGCAGTGATTTTTCAACTGCTGTATCATAAGAGGATATTAGATGTGCCACAAAAATGTTTAAAGATCATTAAATTATTTTTGAAAGAAGTTCAATACGTGTACTGCTTTTTTTACTCTTTTTTTGATCAACATGAGTTAATGTGCCGTGGAAGTTTAACTATAGGTTCAAGTATGCCGTGAGATTAAAAACAAAGGTTGAAAAACACTGCATGAGAGATACAGATTTTATCCCAGGTCTGGTCTTTGCAAGTTTCCCCTTACTTTCCAATTCACATTAATCCCTTTCTAGTTTTGTTTTGTTTTTCCTTTCTCTTCTTCAGGTCACATGAGCTCTTGCCCCTAAAGCTCCTGCATCTCTTCAAACCAGCATGTTTTGGCATGTATGTGGCCAAACATGGCTTCCTGTTTTATACTACTTCCCTAGTCAAGACCCAGTGATGAATTGACAAGTATCTTCAGGTCCAGATTCCTGGGAAAAGTCCAACAAGCCCAGCTTGGACCAGTTATCCATTCCTGGCCCAAACAACTGTGGCCAGGTCAACGTGGTCACATGGCCAGCATTCTGCTCAGCTGGGGATCTCGGGGTAGATGCTCAGGGATGGGGGGAGCAATACAAGTAGAAGAAAGAAACGTTCTTCCCAGACCTACAGCTTGCCTCCTTACAGAGCTATTGCACAAGATGGCACATGGAGGCTGCTACCACTAACTACTCTGGGACACAGCTCCTCTGCAAACATAATAGAAATATCCTGCCTTAGAAGTGTGAACCCATCTCTCTTGGGAAAATGTACTCCAGAAGATGACTTAAAAACCAGCACCTAGCAGGAAAGGCAGAAGGGGCGAGATGTACCCCAGCATCGTCGTCGAGGAAACAATTCTGCCACCAGCCAGGACAGCTGCATCATCTGCAGAAATGAACGTTCTATAGGCCCCGCAGATGTTCCAAAGCTGTGTCACTTGTAAATATAGATGAGAAATGTGAATTGAAGATGCGACCTCACTCAATATCATATTTGAGAGTAACAGCAATTAGGCACATTGAATATAATTAGAGCTAAGAATGCAAAGATCTTTCTTCACTCTAAATATAACCACAGAAAACATATTTTCAAAAAAGTAAAATAACTCTCACTGTTGCCTGCCACCACACAGTTGCAAAGTGAGCCAGTCTAATTCTGGGGAGCTCAGACAAATGTCCACACCTCCAATTTCACACCTTTCCTTTAAAAAAAAAAAAAAAAAAAAAGTCAATTCTTTAGTCACAGGAGAAATGATAGGCTGGAATGGATGGCAGTCAGAAAGGAAGCAGGTTTTTTTTAAAAAAGAATGAATAATTAGGTAGAAAAAGGCAGAAGAGGAAATTTATTTTTCCTTTATAATTTCAGAGAATTAGAAACAATGGTTTCACATATCCTATCCCTGTAAGGAAGGTAAGGTAGGAAGAAGAAAAGGTGGTCAACAGGTAGGCCTTAATTTCTTGTTCAGAGATAGCCAGAGTAATGGGCCACATCTCAAGAGTCACATCCAACTGATTGGCAGTGGCTGCCTGGAATGCTGTGCTGGTATCAACTAGCAATGTCTGCCTTGGGTGCTGTATTTTCAGAACAGCAGCATGAGTGGACAGGCATTTAGCTTGTCCCTGGACAAGGTGACTCTAAGGTTTCTTTCGGCATCTAGTCCAGCCCCTTTCATTTTCAGAAGATAAAGCCAGGGGCGTTGTCCAGTGACGTGCCCAAGGTCTAGGACCAGAACTAGAAGTTGGTCTTAGATTCACTACTCAAGTGTTCTTCCCACCACAGTAACAGAGGCATTATGTTACTTTTCTGAAGCATCGACTGAGAAATAAGGAAGATAAAACAAAGTGAGAAGAAATAAAGGGAGGAGGTTAAAAACTGACTGAAGAACCAAATGAACCTCTTTTTAGAGACTGGCCAGGAAACAGACTTGAAGATGTGATTCCCAAGCTGCAACTGCTATCCAAATAAACTGTTTCTGTACCTGGTTAATCAAAGATACTGACAGCTCCTCTACTGACAATTTCCTCCTCACCACCCACCTGAGAGAACCTACTTGAATCACTTCCCCCCATCCCTGGGATGCTCAGCTGCACAGAATGCTGGCCATGTGACCATGGTGACACCACAGTTGTTTGGGCCAGGAATGGACAACTGGTCCAAGCTCCCAGGAATTTGGACCCAAAGACACTTGTCATTCATCACTGGGTGCTTGACTGGGGAAGTAGTATAAAATAGGAAGCCACGTTTGGCCACTTACATGCCAAATTGTGCTGGTTTGAAGAGATGGGGGAGCTTTAGGGTCAAGAGCTCATGTGACCTTGATAAAGAAACTAGCTTCCCCACTTCCACATTTTGTGGGACTTAACTGTACTCAAAACCACTGGGTTCCGTAGCTCAGGTGGCTCCTGTTGTTGAAAGTAACGACCCCCTGGCTAAGTCAACTGAACACTAGTTGATTTCCATTATCCATGGACATAGTGACACTGCTGTGGGGAAGGGGAAGATGAGAAATGGTGGCCTATCCAGGGGTTAATGTCTCAGAAGATTCAAAGTAATATGCAACCCTTTTCAGTAAAATAGCACCTTTTATACACCAAGTAAGAATTACAGCAGTTAATTAAATTAAATAAGGAATCAGGTACTTAAAATCTACTTTGATGACTTAGCTTCATAACCAAGTACCAGATACGTTTGCATCATTACCATGTACGTCATGCACAACCACCCGGGGGTTTGGGCAGCAAAAATCCTGAAAACATGGCGCCCACTTGCTTTTCACAAGTTACTAAAAATCCCAGATGGTTAAAGCCTTTAAAACTGACTGCAGGAAAAGTCAATGTCTGTCTCCTGAGCATGATTCTGAGGCTGCAAAATTGGCTTGTTGGTGTATGAAGAGTTCATAAAACTGTGATTAGATAAAGACACCAGGAAATACTCAGGCAAAGTCTGTTGAAAGACTGCTCTAGAGCTTTGTTGTATAAAAGCAAAATGATAGGAAGTCAGGAGGACTAAACTCTTAAAAGACAGAACTTCTGCCTAGATTGGATTTTTAATGCCTCCTGATCTGGCACAGAAAAGGAGAACAATGTGGAAAAATTCTGTGTAGACGCCCCCAAGACCAGCATGGGTCAGGGTAGCCCAGTAAAAAAAATACGGTTTGCAAAGAGTTGATCCATCTAGGGCTCCCACCACAAATTCTGGGAAATTAGTTCTCGAGATTAAAATTTTTATTGTTTCAGTGTTTTTCAGTGATTTTGCATAAAATGCTATTCTTGTTTTGTTGAGTTTATTATTCCTCTAGTTTACCACAAAACCATGTTTAATGTTTAATCTCTAATGAGATAAGCCTCTGAAACTTTTCCAGGTTGTCACTGTCAATCTTTACCTAGACTAAATGCATCAAAAGAGACGTTTGAGCAGGGAGGATGGACTGTGTATCTCACGCTGCACCGCGAATCAACCTTTCTAAGGCAGGTACCCTTGTAACCAGTGCAGAGAGAGCTACAACATCATCTTTGTCATTTACTTCCTTGGTAAGTATCACTTGCTTTTCTAGATACCTTAAATTTGGGTAGAAGTAAAAAAAATAATCTGGGAGTAGTCAGTGCTGTATTAATTTTAATTTTTAGACAGCAGAGGCTCTTATACAAGACAGGTGATCAATAAGTGATCGTCATTTTAGTCAGCAGTGTTCACTGCTGTCTGTAGAAAACATCATTTGGAGCACCTGTCCAGCCACTTCCACAACTGCCCCTGAAAACAAGTTCATTCTCTACCACCCTCTATGGGTGACTGGCCTCAGAGTGAACACCTGGCCCAGGGGAAACCAATGCTTCTAGTCTTGTAGCAATCACATTGTTGCTAGGCCACAGAGAGCTTCAGTTATGTGGGGGATGCTGGACTCTGAGTTGCCATTTGTACAATGGACCCAGAGAGAGTCTTCAGATACACAGATTGGAGAGGACCAGAGAGACGTGAAAAGGAGAGGATCTGGGGGGAATACAAGAGGAGAACAGAGACAGATCAGGCCAACCCTGGACCTGGAGGGTTTTCTCCCACCAAGCCCAGCTGTGCTTTCTCTTCTGGGATTCCATGAAGCACCCCTGTAGCCTTCCAATGAAATCCCATCTCTGACTCAGCTAGTGTGTGAGTCCTACTAGCAGCCACAGACTCCCTGCAGAGAAGACCAACCAGCCAAAGCTGATGTATGACTGAAAACCACCCCGACCCCCACCTTAGTGAGGAAAAACACCCATTCCTCCAGTAGACTCCATTCTCCACCACAGAGTTTTCCATTTAGCTGGAAAGCATTTGCTTTATTTTCTTTATAGTCTATTTGCAATAGTTCACTATAGTCCCAAACACCTCCTAACATATGAAATTAGCTTCTTCATGAAGATGTTTGATGAGATTTTACTAAAAATCTAGAGGCTGAAAGGGAAGTTCTGCAGATGACACTCATGACCACTGCATGGGCAGCGCCTGGGAGAAGGCACTGCTGATTTTCTCTGTCCCCATGTTCCAAGAGTGACTACACCACATGGTCAAGGGAAGGGACCAGCGCCCTTCCAACAAATGGTACATGCACTTAGACTGCTCAACCCTGTCCAATTTTGTTTTAGCTTAACTTTCTTTTCTCTCTTACATCTCAGTGGGTATTAACATGAGTCTAAGAATTTGACAAACCCAGATTAAAATCCAAGCTCTGTACCTATTTGCTGGTGACCTTGGGCAAGTCACTTTACCTCTCTGTACCTCCGTTTGCTCCCCTGTGAACTACCTTCCTCCCATTTTGATGTGAGAACGGAAGGAGATGATGCATTAAAAGGATTTAGAATACTACTTAGTACATAGTAACCATTTTTTAAAATTGACTATTTTACTTATTAATCATTATGGCCATAACGGCAGCATTAAAAGATAAAAAAATTTTAAATATCAACCTAATTCTAAAAGTCCAATTGTGTTATAAAAGCAACACGAACCCACTGTAGATAATAATAGACCTATTTTCTATGTCTATTAAGTTGTTAAACATCCAGTCACTCTAGGAAGAATATTTATATTTCTTATCTTGTCTATTTTAAAACTACAAATCTGATCATCTATTAATGAAAGTTTCTCACACATAATCAACTACATGAACAACCTGGTCAGCTCGGTGCCTGCAGCTCAACCAGCTAGGGTGCCAGCCCCAAACACCAGAGCTGGTGGGTTTGAACCCAGCCCAGGCCTGCCAAACAACAATGACAACTACAAACAAAAAATAGCTGAGCGTTGTGGTGGGCACCTGTAGTCCCAGCTACTTGGGAGGCTGAGGCAAGAGAACTGCTTAAGCCCAAGAGTTTGAGGTTGCTGTGAGCTGTGATGCCACAGCACTCTACCAAGGATGATGTCATGAGACTCCGTCTCAAAAAAAAAAAAATTAAACAACCCAGTCATTGATCTTCTACATGGCCATTTATACATGTAGTACCAAAATTAGAGTACTCTGAGGTAGTCTCCGAGATTATCAAGATTATCCAGGAGAAATGGCCAACTAGTTTGTAAAAAAGAGTTGAGTCAAACTTCTTACTTAGAAAAAGCTCTAGATAAATGATCATTCTTAATGACAACTAACATTTATCATACAAATACACACATTCCCAATGTACCCCACTGGGTTGAGCCTTCCAATTCTCACAGCAAAGCAGCAACATAGGTACACTTAATATCCCCATTTTACAGGTGACAAAAGCTAAAGGTCAGAGACATGAGGTAACTAACCTACGCTAAAAGGGGTAACACTTAGCACTCCAGCTTGTGCAGCCAGACTCCAGGACATATGCCATCTGTGCAAGATTTCATCCACAGGCTCTACAGGATACTCTAACGCCTGTGTGCAGTGGGGACTTAGACTTTATAGTCATCCATCCTGGGTACCAAGGCTTTTAATCTTACCAGATAGCTCAGATTCATGTGAATTTCAATGTCCAATGGAACTGTACACAGATGTTCAGTAACACTGCACGATTGGTTGCCTGATTAACATGGAATCTTCCACAGGTCTCTGCCAGTATCTTCTCGTTGAAAATCTAGTTCCTTTCTGAAAAGAAATTAATTTTACCAAGGACCAGCTACTTATGGATTTTTGACGTATGTTACCTCAATAATCCTCTCAATAACGCTCTGAGTAAGATATTACTACTGCACATACCCATCTGACTTCCATCACGGAGTATAAGCAGGGAGGGGTTTACTGGGACTAATGGCTTAAGGAATTTATCGAGAGGTCTGAAGAAATGGCTCCTAGAGACAAAGCTTCCAGGAGCACACCTGAAGTCACATCAAAGGATCAGGACACTGGCAGAAAAAGCCAACCCAGCCACCCCTATGGGTGCTGGAGAAAGAGCAGGGGCAGAAGTGTGGCCTCTGCTTCTGGGGCATCGTGGAAGCACATCCAGTTGGGTGACCCTAGCTCACATGCAGAACCCTACGTGTACTTATCCCACGAAAAAGTAAGTCTTAGCTTTCCAGCTTCTACAGCCAGAAAGGCATACTTGGAAAAAAAGGTAGAAGACATGGAGCTTCCAGGGGTGGGGTGTGACCTCAGTCTATGTGATCCCTACTTTCCATGGTGCCATGCTGCTTTCTTTCCTTCCTGTCTGTTTCCCCGTCTGGGTGGTTCTCAAACCTGGCTTCACATCTGGCCACAACCACCCCTGCCCTTCTGAGTCGACTCTCCAGGGCCTGGGCTATCCCTGCTTGGAGAAACTGCACAGGTGTCTCTGAGGAACAGCCAACTAGGGCGCCCCTGTACCTGCTCCACCTTGTTTCTTACTCCGCAGGAGCTCACAGCCTCTCACCATCACCTGGTAGGTGGTTTTCATAAGTGACTCTGCTCCCCCGCTTCATCGTATCCACCTTCTGCCCAGGCCCAGGCTCTCAGGGCTACCTACCCCCATTTTAGGAGCCCTCAGATTCTTGGTGACCATCTCAGAAGCCTGAGTCCAATATTAGTGTCCCCTAAATCTGGTTACCTCAGAGACAAATAGTCCTGAGATCCCAGAAGCAAACCCTGTCCCACCCTATACTTTTCTGGCCAGTCCCTTTGGTGCACACCATGAAGGCTCCGTTGGCAGATTCTTGGTCCACTGTGGTCACCAATGTGCTGCAAGCGATCAAGTGTCAAAGCCTCCCTTAACATCCCTGCTCATCTGATGCTCTGTGTGGGATTCTCCCCGTATACACACGGCACCAGCACAGCAATTATTGAAGGGGAGAAACTTCCCCAAGGCGTTAGGAAGAGAACAGAGAACATGCTGGTGGGGGTATCATTCACCTCCAGTTTCAGAGAATGACCAGAGCAATGTTACTGAGGGCAGCCTGGAATGGCAGAGGTGACTACATCCATCCCAAACACAGATCACATGGCATCCTGGCTATAAATTCTAGCAGCAGCAGCAGGTGTATGCTTCAGAGGAATCGCTTCTGCAATTAAAAAAGTGACATTTTAATGGATTATGCAGATCAGCTAAGGCTCTAAATCATAAACCTCCTGCCTTAGATGGAACCAAGAGTGCAGGCCAAGTCAGAAAAGACAGTACAAATACTATGAAAATTTTACGACTACTTCTGACCTTTTCATACTTCACTGTGAAACCGAATGTTAACCTTCACTGCCAGAGCAGCTCCTTCCTGCTGCCTAACAAAAGCCTTAGTTTGTCTTGCAATAATAACACATGAGCTTGCTTGGTTTTGTACATCTTGAGCATCACAGATGTTATCTGATGTGGTTCTGTTACCAGTGGAAATAAAATAAGCTGGTTGTTTTGGTATGGGATAATTAATGAGAAAAAGAAAGGCACAGGTGCAAGGCTCTCTAGAGGTCAAACACACAGGTAGAAATGAAGTGGGGCCTAGAAGACGGCTTTGCAATTTCCTATTTGCAAATCATGGAGAGGAGGTTTGGCCTTTCCTATGAGGTCCAAAGCTGAGAGGTTAAGAAAGGAGTCCTGTTTTTAAAGAGTGTGGGGAAGGCGGAAATACCAACAAATCCTTACGAGCACAATGCAGTGAGTATAGAAAGTCCTAGAAGAGTGACAGACGCCAAGTAGAGGTAAATCTATATTGGGTGCCAAGGTCACAGAGAAGGTGGCATATAACCTACTGGTCTCACTTCATGAACAGGCCACCTCCCACGACTGTCATTTGGGAGTTGAGTTCTCCCAAAGAGAAGACAGAATAAAGAGCTGAAAGAAAGCCGTGGGGCCCACAGGCCCCGATCCTCTTGTTTTAGACACAAAGAAATGGAAGGAAGAGGTTCAGTGACTTGCCCTACATCACAGAGCACGGAAAGAGGCTGGCCGAAGGCAAAACCCAGGCTCCCACTTTCTCCCAACACGATGCTCTCCCTTCCTCACTGTTGAGAACAGTCTCAAAGGCACTTCCAAGGTGATGGTGGAAAGTGTCCCAGGTACGCAACAGACGTACCTATTTCTCATGTAAATGTGTGGCATGGCTCGATTAATGAATGACTACAGAAAGAGTAGGCTGTGTACAAGATGCGGCAGGGGCAGGTACTATATCTGTGTTATAGAGAGAAGCACTTTGCCGAACGCCTGGGATGGACAGAACAAGACACGCTCAGATGTTAACCTCTCAGCGCTGGTGCTCCATACACTAAGCAGACCGATTTGCTTCCCCTCTTCTCCCTGCCTCTGCTCCCTTTGAGGTGAAGAGTCTAACAGGTAATGAAATGACAAGAAAGGGCCTAGAGGAAGCCAGTGCCTGGGGCCTCTCACCCATGAAGCCACTAAGCTTGGATGGCAAGGTTTTAGTAGCATGCTGTGGTGGATAAAGTCACCTGGCCTGCTCAGCATCCAGCCAACCCCTCCTAGCATGCTGAGGCTGGAAAACCAAACGTACCCTTCCCTGATGCCCTTGCAGCACAAATTTTGTGTGTGAATCAGGTTCCGGGGAGCAGCTACACTGCACGAGGTCTTGATTTAGAGCTAAGTCATGTGCAGAGAAAGGCAGGGGCAGCACCTCCACACTGCTGCTGCAGAACAAGGCAAAGCAGGACGGTTCTACCACAGACATCAGCCACGGCTGCAGTTCAGGGTTACGTGTAGGCCATGGCCCCATGGTCGCCCGGTCCTTCAAGATGGTTTTCACAGTTATTCCTGAAAGTTCGGCTTAGTATCTGTTCTTCAGCCCTCCCAATGACTCAGTAAGAAAATTCAGTACACATACGTATAATAAAGCCCATTTAAGCCTAAACTAGCTAGAGTAGATTCATTGTATGCAACTGAAACCTGACAGAGTCATAGACCAATACAATAAAATGTTGCCTGTTAACAAGCCTGGTTTGTGGTAACATACAAAGAACAAGGAACTAATAGTTGAGGATGTACTCCATTCACGTATTTGACACATACAATATGACTCAATGCTGAAAAATACCTTGTAAGGGAGGAAGGAATGTCAACATTTCACAGATAAGGACTTAGGTTACAAAACTAATAAACTACTGCCAGGACTAAGAACCAAAAGCTACTTACACTCACACAGCTCCCTATCTACACTAACCTAACTATTCAGCTGACTTCACTGACAGGACTAGCCTATCCCACGATCTTCAGCAACATGACTTTGCTCTTCTAGGAAAATCTTGGCCAGGAAGATAAAAAGTTTCAAATAATTTTATTATTCATTTCAGTAACTTCTGAAAAGCTTATTTAAAACTGCACAATTGGCTGGCACAATGGCTCGAAACTGTAATCCTAGCACTCTGAGAGGCTGAGGTGGGCGGACTGCTGAGCTCAGGAGTTTGAGACCAGCTTGAGCAAGAGCAAGACACTCTATCTCCTAAAAAAAAATTGAGAAACTAGCTGGGCATCATGGCAGGTACCTCAGGAGGCTGAGGCAGAAGGATCTCTTGAGCCCAAGAGGTTGAGATTGCTATGAGCTACAATGATGCCACGGCACTCCATTCAGGGTGACAGAGTGAGATTCTGTCTCAAAAAGAAGAAAAAAAAAACAACTGCACAATTTTTCAAAAATAACATCAAACCAAGACCCTTCATAACTCCTACCTTGCTGTGTCCACTAATCTTAAGCCATCATGTCATACTCCTCTCCCAAATCTGATCAAACCCCCCTTAAAAACCACACAAATGTCCCGACTTGACTCTCTCCCCCAGTGATTTTCAACCAGTGTGCAGTGAGAGGATCTTAGGTGTGCTACAAATATTTTTCAAGATCATTAATTAAATTATTTTCAAAAGATGTTTAAAGCACTATAAGTATCTTCTTTTTACTTTTTTTTTTTTTTTTAATCAACATAGTTTAAGTGTGCCACAGAAGTTTAACTGTAGGTTCAAGTGTGCCGTGAGATAAAAAGGTTGAAAAACACTGCTCTACCCTCTGAGACCGTAAGACTCCATCAAGGTGACACTCACCCGGACTTCAGCAAGCAGTAAACTCAGCCTTGCCTTAGCAGCAGGGAATCTGGTGGCATTTTAAGGAATCACTGTTCAGCAAGACCCAGATCTCCCTGTGTTCTTTCCATTACACTCTGCTATTTCCCACTGATGGTACCAGCAACTACATACTTTCCCAGGATCAAGTGGTTCAGGAGTTTGGTACAGAAGACTGAGCAGGGCTGGTCCCCGCTGCCTCCAAGGGCCCCCAACCCTTGGGAGGCCCTTCTTAAGCACCACCCCCTCCATGTCCCATCTGCACCACATGTAGACCCAGGCTCTGGGGGAGGGGGGATCCTGTGACAAAGTGAACTTTGACATCCGTGCTCTTCAGTTTAGACTTACGAAAGCACAACTCCAGTAACAAGTATAGCCTGACTTCAGAAACCTGCAAATATTTTAATGTTCTCCTGATGGGCTTTCATCGGGGTGTTTTTATAGTTTGAATGTAGCAGAAATAGTGATGGAGCAACTCATCAGCTCCACAGAACATCAGATGGTTTTCTAGCTCCAGCACTTTGCAGCCTCATCATGTGTATTAACTCAAATTTAGAATAACTGAAGCTACATCTCAAGGAAAGTCACAAGGTGGGAAAGACAATACTCCAAAGGCTGTGTCTAGCCTGTGCTTTGTAACTCACAGAGCTCTTTTACATTCAATGCTTTCCCTACTTCAGTTGATATCATATCAACCCATTTTATGAGTGTCCCCTTTCCCTTATATGGCCAGCTAATAAAGGGCAGGCCCAGGACCCACTCCAGTTTCCTAACTTCAGATACAGAACTCTTTCCAGAACCCAATAAAGCACAGTGATTAGAGTTAGACTGCCTAGGTTCAAATCCTGGCTCTGCCACTTTTAAGCTGATAACCATGAGCAAATTTCTTACATACCTTCTGCTTTAATTTCCTCATCTGTAAAATGGGAATAATAACAGAATTCATAGGGTTGCTGTATGTCACATGATGTATTTAATTCACTCTGAATGATGCCTCACTCCTGGTGAATACTCAATAAATTTAAGCCATTATTCTTGTGAGGGTGAAACATTAGAATCTTTCACTTTGCTTCTGAAATATTTTGTACTCCTAGAATCATATTCACAGGTGCCAAAAATCTGGCCATAAAAACCAATCGGGGACTGTAGCTACAGGTGGAAAGAATCAAAGAGAAGACTTGTTTTCACTGTTACAAATATTGCTACATTGTCCTCCCAGAGAGCACAGATGGTGAAAGAAACTGTCCCCACTGCTTTGTTCAGACCAGAAATAACAGGAGAACAAACAGGCAGTTAAGTGAAGGCTCAATTTGATGACAGCGGGAACAAGAGATAATCAGGAAAATGGGAAGAGTAGAGGGTAGGAGTGGGGAATAGCCTACTTTCCTAACACAAAACATTTACAATGGATTTGGAACCTGCTGTCAATCAAGCATGGAGGCATCACGTAACTGGCACAGGAAAGGAGGTATTGGCAGCAGAATGAGAGACAAAAGAGTTCATGGCTGCAAAGTTTTCAACTACCATTGACTAAAAGCACATATAAGAGATGTTCACTGGAGCGTCTCCTGACAACCAACTAATAATGAATGTGAAGGAATGGAACAGTCGCTTGTTAGAGTCCCTCAGAGAGCCTGGCGCATGGGCGTTTAGATCTTTCTAAGTTAAGTACATCTGACGTCAGGATATAAAGATGTGAGGATATGCAACAGAGGAAGTATCTCTTGCTCCAGAGCAATCCCCTCCCTTACAAGCTATGTGATTTGGCCATCTTACTTAACCCCTCGGTACCTTGGTTTGAAAATCTATACCTATTTGATGGGCTTGCTATGAACAGTAAATGAAATAACACATGGAAAGTGATTCACTGTCCACATCGGCAGACAGTAAGTGAAGGTGGTGGTAAAGACGAAGTAGAATACAGTTCTTAAATCAGAAGGGAGAAACTTACCCCATTAGGGAGATTTCAAAATAATAAGCATTTAGGCAGCGTGAAGGCAAGGCTTTGTGAATGCTCTCCAAGCTGAATAATAAAAGTGGGCATGCCCTGCTGACTGTCCCTATTGGTGAGAACAAGCAAGCCCGGGCTCCATGAGAACAAGTAAATAATTGAAGGGTTCAGAAAAGACTTAAGAGATGAATCTCAAAAACACTGAAAAACACTGAAACCATTATTGAAAATCAACCAGTTTAGGATCTGGTGATATATCGGAAGTTGTCAAATGACTTTTTGGCGGCTAAGAGAGAGGAATTCCCAAGAACAGTAACTCTCAGAAATAAAGTTACAAATACACCCGGACATACTTCACATTATATAATGGGATATCACCAAAGGCATAACTTACCAGTAAAATTTTGGTAAATAGGTCCCGATGGTAAATGTACTAACTCCATCAAAAGAACTGTGAGGTAAATTCCTTTGTAAAAGGAAAAAGAACAAGTGGAAACCCTTTGCAAACTGTTTGACAGTCATTACTAAAGCTGGAATGTGAACGCCCTATGATGCAGCAGTTCACGCCCAGAGTCAGGCTCAGTAAAATACATACATGTACAATAGAAATGGCCGCGCATGCTCAGAAAGACAAGGATAGAATGATATTGGCAGCAAAATTTGTAACAGCTAAAAGTGAAACTACCCAAATGCTTGTTGCTAGAATGGATTTTATAACAATGGAATATTATATGCAATGAAGGTAAGCAAATCATAACTACACTTATCAACACGGACCAATAAATCTCACAAACAAAATGTGGAGCAAAGGAAGCTAGATACAAAAGAGGACATAGTCTACAATTCCATTTACATAAATGTAAAAAACATTGAAAGCTTATCTATGGTAAGGTGAGGTCCTGACTGGAAGGTGGCAGAAGGACGGCTTCTGCTATGCTAGTCATGTTTCTTGATGTACATGCTAGGTACATAGGTGTGTTCATTTGTGACAATTCAGTAAGTTGTATACTTAAGGTGTGTGCTTTTGTCTATTGTGTTTGTCATGCTTCATATAAAGTTTGCATTTTAAAAAAAGAAGATATTGGCTCGGTGCCCATAGCTCAGTGAGAAGGGTGCCGGCCACATACACTGAGGATGGCAGGTTTGAGCCCAGCCTAGGCCAACTAAACAACAATGACAACTGTAGCCAAAAATAGCCGGGCATTGTGGCAGGTACCTGTAGTCCCAGCTATTTGAGAGACTGAGGCAAGAGAATCACTTAAGCCCAGGAGTTTGAGGTTGCTGTGAGCTGTGATACCATGGCACTCTACCGAGGGCGAATAGTGAGACTCTGTCTCAAAAAAAAAGAAAAAAGATTAACTAGCATTTACTATGTACTGTTGGTAGAGAGTGTACAAAGAAGTTTATCTGCATAATCTCATTTGACCTTGATAGGCAACTCTGCAAGGTTAAGTGTTATCCCTATTTTAAGATACACGGTGACCCAGGCTTTAGGATCATGTTACTTTCTCAAGGTCACACACTCACATGTGGAAGATATTCTGCACCCAGGTCTCACTGGCTTAGAAGGTCTGTGAGGCTGCATTATATTCCATGAAGCATCTTTTCATAATAAAAATAACTATTTCTTTATGTGTCTGTATTTAGCATTTGATTATTAGGTCGCTTTAACATTTCAAGTGGGAAATGGAAGATTCCCATCAGATGTCCTTGTTGATATTTTGAACAAAACCCTAAAACTCCAGGACACATGGCACCCAATGAAATAAGCTCCATGGTCAACTCAAGAAACTGAAGAAGGCCACAAAGCCGGTGCCTGAGAATAGATTAGGGAGACTCCAGATCAGGAGTCATCAAGTTGCCTTCACAGGAAGGAAAAATAGATAAGCTAGAGAAGAGGTAAAAGCTTTCGATGCAAAACTCTCCATAAACCAAACTGATACCCCGTCTCTTTCCTGGTCTCTCAAGTTCCTCGTGAAGCCTGAAGGTAGCAACATAAAAATCTCTAATTAAGATTAACTTCTCATGAGTGATGGGATGTAGCTCTACCCAGAAACTCATGGAGCAGAATCTCATTAGGAATCAGGCTCAGCAATAGAATCACTGGTGTTAACGAGAAGGGAAAATGAAGATTGAGTCATGGAGACCAGAAGGCTAAACTCTGCAAAAGCAAAAGGCAAAGTTCTGTGCTAATTCCTATGAAAGTCCTCCATCTCTTTTTTTTTTCTCCCTCCCTCAGTCCCCCATCTCTTGAGGTTCTAAACTCTTCCTCTGCCTGTGTTTGGAGAGTTTGCTTCTCGGATCTTTTCCTCCTCCCATACCATCTTCCTCTCTCCCTCACCACTGACTTCTGGGTATCTCAGATTCTGAGGTGAGCGCTGAGGCCAGACTGGGCTCAAATCTCAGCTCTATCCCTGACTTACCACTGACCTTGCTAATATTTAACTTTCCTGAGCCTCAGCCATCTCACTTACAAGATGGGGATAGTACTTGTCCACTTCATAGAGTTCTAATTATTGAGTTAATATAGGTAAGATACTGAAAATAATGCCTAGCACATAGCACTAAATGTTAGTGGTTATTATTATTAATTGCACACAGTATTCCCTATATATAGAATGCCCAAGAAAAAAAGTAATTTTTCCCATGACAATTGCTCACTATTTTCTTCATAGTACTTATTAGTATCTCAACATATTTAAATTTATTTATCTTCAATCTTCTCCCATAAGATCGCTGTCTCCATGACAACCATGACCACATCTCCTTCTTGTTCACAACTCTGTGTCTCACTGACAAATACAGTACCTGGAATATAGACGGTTCAATGTACATTAATAGAATAAATGAACTGCAATTATAACTACCCTTCATTACCCAAATTATTTTAATTTCTGGCACTGAATAGCAAATTTGGACAGTGAGAGACAACGTGTTATCCAAATCTGTTTAATTCCCTATTTTCTGATAGCACTAGTACCAAGAGTTTGGAGAGACAAGGATCAATCTGAAAATGTATTTGGAAGTATATGACTTTTGATTTTGAATAACAAAAGATGTCTGTGTGAAAAGAATTGGGAACAACAGCCTCTCTTTTCTTCCTCCTGGAAATTGGTGCAGGCTAATAGGCCCTTCCAGTGCCTCCTGCCCACTTTTCCTCTTTGTGGCTGCTCCCTCTTTTCTTTGACAGCGCTCCTTATCCTGCCACTGAGATCGTAATTCCTGAAAGAAATGTTTAAGCACCAAGGTCAGCGGCATAGGGGCTGGCGGTGGCTTTTTTTGCAGTTGGGCGGGGAAGGTTGTCTTTGCTGCAATAGTAAAAGTCTCACTTTATTAAGAGTCCAAACAGCTGTGAAGGCTGCCAGTATGATCATAACAGTAACAACCTTCTGCTGAGCATTTTAACACATGCTGATCTTTACGTAAAAAGCATCTCACATACTATCTCATATTCACAATAAACTAATGCAAATGTGTTGTTTACATTTTTTCTAGGCAGAGTGAACACCAACTGCCAGGGTTTGGTGATAGGAATGAGGTTGGTATGTTTAGGAAACCAAAAGAGGGCAGGCGAGGTGGTTCACACCTATAATCCCAGCACTTTAGGAGGCTGAGGTGGGAGGATTGCTTGAGGCCAGGAGTTTGAGCCCAGCCTGAGTAACATAGCAGGACTCTATTTCTACCAAAAAAAAAAAAAAAAAAAATAGCCAAGCACCCATTTCTTAAAAAAACAAACAAACAAATAGGTGTGGTATTGTGCACCTGTAGTCTCAGGTACTCAGGAGGTTGCCGCAGGAGGATCACTTGAGCCTAGGAGTTTGAGGCTGCAGGGAGCTATAATGACACCACTGCACTCTAGACTGGGAAACAGAGCAAGACCCTACAAAAATGAAAGAAAAGAGAAAGAGAAAGAGAAAGGAACCCAAAAAATGTTATCATGGCTAGAACATGATTTGCAAAGGGAAGAATTATTCAAGTAGGATCAGCAAGGAGGGAGGAAGTAGATCACAGTCTGGGTTTATTTTCTGAGATGGAAAACTTTCAGAAGCTTTTAAATGATAGAGTGATGTACAATCTGAGTTTCATATTTAAGATACTCTGGCTGTATTGTGGAGAAGGAATTGCAGTGCTGGAGGGGCATGAAGGCAAAGTGGAAGGAAGATAAAAGCTCTTAGGAAGTTACTACAGTGGCCTGGCAAGGTTTTTGATGATTGTGAGGTGTGGCAGTGGAGAAGCTGATAAGGGGATAGATTTGCCAGTCATCCACACTGAGACAGGAAGAACATGTCTTGAGATAGAATTCAAGAGTCTTTCAGCCAAGATGTGCATTAGACTGCAAAGCATGACGCAGGAAAGATGCCAGCACTGTATGAATGGCTGCTGCTGATGCCTTTCCACCCGGAGATCGTAAGCCCCTCCTCTACAGATGTTATCAGGAAATCCAGTGATTTCAGGGGTTGTTTGCCTATGGCCAGAAAGAGATCTGAAGTAGCAATTGCCATTCTAACTTATGATGTCTGAAAGCGGACTAAGGAGGAGGTCAGCGCAATTGACATCAATCCCCAAAGCCTAGATATGTGTGAATCTTTTTTACAAGGTATCATTCTTCTGTCATAGCACTTAACAAAGAACACATTTCATTCCTGTCAAGATCGTTCTGTTCAATATCTGACTACAATTAAAAGTGATGTGACTATAAATGCAAATAAATTGTTCACAGCATGGCTCACCAAATTACAAATCTTTCTTCTCACACAAAAGCTGCATGAGACGCCTCGGCACCTCTGTTCGGACCCTGAAGTTCACCCAGGCAGCCAGGGTAGAAGCTTAACGCCAAAGTGGCTCTTTTCTGGGTTTGCAACACGATCAAAATGAAACCTGGCTTTTGGAAATTTTTCACTGGCCACTTATCATCCTCATTCCCTAAAATACAATGTCCTCTCTTGTAGATGCCAGCTGGAAAATCCAAGTCATTTAGAAACTTTGAACGTCCAGAAAGCCCTCCTGTTGCCAACTTCCTTTGAGGAGTATCTGCAAATTCCCTGATTTGCATGTTTGCTGCCAGTTAAGTAGCTATCTGGCTACATGTTAAATCATCTCTAACACGTCTAGAGACTGAAAAAGGACTAGGTTAGCACTGCTTACATCTGCCAGGAAGTCTTAAAAAAAACTTTACCTTACATCGTGCAAATCCCCAGTTTTTGTGTTAATAGAACAATGGGCTTATCTTCCATAAGTGGATTTGGCTTTTCCATTAGGAAAGGAAGAATATTTGTTGGCTTTAAGCTTTCAAATCCATTCATTGTGGTTTTCTTCGCAAGGTGGCTTATTTGCATTGGATTCTGAATAGAACACATCCATACAATTATTTTTCACTTCAATATTGGGGTAATCCATTACAAGAAATAAAACTAGCTCTGATTAACTTAAATAATCTAAAGGTTTCAAGAAAGGCTTTTTAAAAACTCATAAAATTGACAAGAAGGGTGGTGAATTAGGCATAAAAAAAAAAAAAAAAAAAAAAAGGCTCTGGAAACAGCCTCTTTGGCAATGGTTTTCAACCTTCTTGCTCACTGGAATAATCCAGGGAGATTTTAAAGCTTTTAAAGAATATTGATGTCCTGGCCCCATCCTCTGAGATTCTGATTTAATTGGTCCAGCGTAGGACTGTTGTTCTTGGGGACCTGCTGTGAGCACTCTGGTCATGTTTGGTCCTGTGTCACACTGCTCAAGGCTGAAATTCCAGGGGAGGGAAGGTGCTCTTGGCTTAGTTTGAGTCACAAACCTGCCTCTTGGCTAGGGAATGACAGGCACCTGGCTACCAGCTCACCAGACTGTGGCACTGGGGAAGAGGTAATTCCCCAAAAGAAGAGTTGGGGGTGCTCTTGGGAGGGAAAAAAGATCTTCATTAGCCAAAATACCCTGACAAAATGACAGTTCTCCATCATTATTTCTAGATTGAAAGGCAAAATTTTAATTGGGACATGCTCTTTTATCCTGCTAAGGCAAACTGTCCACATGATTCTGAAATCTTGTGTTTTACCAAGACCATCCTCTTCCATGGAGCAGGGACTCTGGGAGAAAGGTGTAAGATGCCCAGCACAGCATTAACACACACAGTCAAGTTCACCACCTGTTATTGTGCTGCTATAACAGATTATTACACACTGGATAATTTATAAAGACAAGACATTTATTTCTCACAGTTCTAGAGGCTGGGAAGTCCAAAATCAAGGTACTGGCATTAATCCACTCATGAGGGTAGAGCCCTCACCACCTAAACACCTCCTATTCAGCCCCACCTCCCAACATTACTCCCCTGGGGATTAAGTTTCCAGTGTTTGCTTTCTGAGGACACATTCAAGCCATAGCATCATCCCAGCTGCAACTCAAACGAAAAGCTCACCATTCCTGGACTGAGGCAAGCCCCAAAGGAAAAACCAAGACCTTCCATCATTACTGTCATAAACGGGAGATACAGGTCAGATAATAAGGAATCTTGTTTTCCCGGTTTTTTTCTACCTTTAAATTAGAAATCAAGACAACCGTATGGAATCACACGAAAAGAAAACACTATGTTTTCCTGATCATGAATACAAGCTGTATCACTCTTCCCCCTTCACATTACTACTGGGAATACTGATGTTAACAAAGCAGAAAAAAAGTTCAGCTAAACAGCACAGGGAACTATGCACCCGAATGATTTGATATTCACCTGATGACAGTACTGCAGGCAGCCAGAATAATGAATAGAGTGTGTGGGATAGCTTTTGATAGGAAACAACGTACCCACGCCTGCGACAATAATAAATCTAATCTCACTAAAGAAGCAGAACTAACATAGTGACCCACACAGCATAATTATCTTGGCTGTTGACATCTCTGATCAATCTCTGAGATTGCTTCAGTGTTTAAGAAGAAACCAAGAGGTTTCCTCTGAGCAGCCTAAGTAACAAAAAGCAGAGCTATGTCCAAGATTTACCTGTGTGAAATTCCATTTGGGGTTAGATGAAACAAAGAGATAAAATCTCTCCCAATCCTGCCCCATCTTGCCCACACCCCAGTCTTCATGTCCCCTCCCTCCAGGGATTATTAGTCTGGAGCTCAAGGACACTCTGAACTCACTGAGATCATATGCAAAATTGTGCATGGATGTATCTCCCTGAGCAGCCACAGATCTCATCAGATTTTTGTTGGTGGCCCACAAAAAGGGCTTAGCCTCACAGGTCTATAGAAACTCTACCGTCTTCCCCTCCTCATCCCTTCTGAACTACAGCTCCAGGCCTCTCCCTCTCAAAATAAGTCTTGCCTCCAAGCCATTCGAGCCTATGACAGAACCCCACTCTCTCTGCTAGCACTTGATGGCATGTCCTCTTACCTTGGTAGAGGTTTGTCACTGGTCAGAACGGGAGAGGAGCATCAGCCTCAGATAAGCCCCAAACCCACTCTGGGGAGTGGGGTATCTTTACAATTGACACCATTCTGTTTTCAGACAGCTAT
Source organism: Loris lydekkerianus (assembly GCA_963574355.1). Lineage (NCBI taxonomy): Eukaryota > Metazoa > Chordata > Mammalia > Primates > Lorisidae > Loris > Loris lydekkerianus. The sequence goes on from CAUYPK010059883.1 coordinate 24,227, forward strand.
GGCCCTTTAGAAATTCATATTTCTTAGAGAAAACAGAGCTTTCTCTGTAGAAAAATTAAAATATGAAAAAAGTTTTGTTGAGAGAGATGTGTTGTTAATTTTTTTTTTTTTTTTAAGTTTGAGCTATAAAAATACTCCCAGATTCAAGACCTGGTACATACAGAAAAACAGCCAAATAGAAAGTGCACTTAGTCACTCTTGGCTGATTGGAAAGCTATGGATTGTGTCTACCAGATCCTTCTTCTCCCAAATCCCAGATTAACTATGGCCCTGTTAGGTAGTTAGCAAAATATGAGCAGTTTGGATGATGAGTAAGGTTAGGCTATTTTGGACTGGTGTGGGTCAGCTAACCTAGGCTGATAAAGACCTTTCAGGTGGGTTGTTTGCAAGACCTTGCAGGTTGGTAGTTTTGAAAACAGAGTTCATTAAGTCCCTTGGAGACTTCTAAGAAGCAGCTGATACTCCTCAAAGTTGTGTATAAAACCCCAAACTGGGCTTTCCATGGAGCTTACCATTACTTGGAAGGGACCTGGCTTGCTGTGTAAGTTATTAATAAACTTGCTTTTTCTTGCTAAAACTTTATTTGCTCTTTTCAAATGTTTCAGCAACTATCTCAAGCCAACCACGGTAATTTCCTAGGGAGCACCCCACTCTCTGGTCTTGCCTTATACTATAGTGCCATATGAACAGTGCAGGACCCAAAGGATCAAAAGCCCTGTGTGACTGCCACTGGTGAGCAAACCACTTTCGTGCAGCACCCTAGAGGTGCTATGCCCTTAACAGCACCTTGAGACCAGGATTCCACGAAGCTTCTCACCATAACCTGGCCATACCTGGCCTTGCAGTCATGCTTAAGCTGTTCAAAGCACATGGATTTGCCAACTGTTATGAACCAGGCACTAAGCCAGACACAGAAGCTTCAAATGTAGTCTCGGCCCTCAAGAAATTCAGAGTCCAGTTCAGGAGACAGACTCTTATACCATGAGCTACAGTGCAATGCAGCAAGTGAAATGGCAGGAAGGAACAAAGTGCTCCAATAAACTGAGGAGGGAACAGGCTGATTCTATTATACAAGTACCAGATTCTTGCTATTTACTAAATAAAATGGGGTTGATGGAGCAGCAGGGTGGGCATTACCTGGAGGCTGGTTAGAAATGCAGATGCTCAGGCCCCACCCCAGCCCTACTGAAGCGGAATCTGAATTTTAATAAGATCCCAGGTGATTCAAGGACATTTTAGAGTTTGAAAAGCACAGTGCTAAACGTTAATAAAAAGGCAGGCCCCCGAGTCCCTGCTAATATTCCTAACTGCAGCTGCGACTAGAATGCGCCAGGTGTAATTGCCAGGGGAGAGGGGGGGATGTTTTACATCTGTTTGAATGTATATGGATGCAGGATTTTGAAAATCTGGCTAATTAGAAGTAAATTAAGTAGTCCTATCAACTCCCACACCAGACTCAGAATCTTCATGGCCTGGGCCTTAGATAAGAGAGAGACAAGAATAATCAGCTCTCCCCGGTATTCTCAACTGCCTAATCACTCGAGTCCTACAATGGCAAAAGTGGGACTAGAACTCCACTCTCCTGACCTGCCCTAGGAAGACAACACTTACTGGGTTGTTATAAATACTAACTCCAGAATCAAAAGACTGGCTTTGAATTCAGGTTTCATCACTTACCAGTTTCATCACTTACCATCACTCTGTATGACTTGGGCAAGTCCCTTAATTTCTCATAATGTCTCTCAGTTTCTGCATCTATAAAGGGTAATACCTATCTCAAAGATTATTACAAGAATTTATTAAGAAAATTGTTATAAATTACCTAGATCACCGAGTGCCTGGTATATAACAAGAATCAATATTGTTTGAGATCTTCATTATTATTAGCTATTGCAGCAGAATCCTGTTAGTTGCTCACCGAACCCATTTATGTTCATTCCTTCACACAGCTAGACTATGTTTTCCAGATGTCCATTCTATTTGGAGTGGCATAGAACATTCTGGAATGCAATCAGAAGAGACAGATGGCCCTTCTGGATCTGGACAATCAAAACCACTCAGATGATTCACTACTCCCCTCCCCCATTTGCCACCAGATGTCAACGCCCAGGGTGCCTTTGGAAATCACAGGGTAACATGGCAGACCTCCATCAGCCTGGGTCTCTGAATGACTACAGGAAGTGAAAGCTATGTCACCTCCCTTATGGTCACCTTTATTATTGACTGAACTGTACAGGATTCCTGGGTTATTATGAACTAAATGTTTGTGTCCTCCCAAAACTCATGTGTTAAAGCACTAACCCTCAATGTGATGGTACTAGGGGATGGGTTAGATTAGGCCATGAGGGTGGGGCTCTCATGATGACCTTAGAAGGAAAGGAAGATCTTTCTCTCTTTCTTCCCTTCTTCCTTTCTCCCTACTCTCATGCACTGCTAGAGCACATGGTGAAAAGGCAGCTGCCTACTTAAGTTAGGAAGAGGCCCTTCCCAGAAACCAACCAGGCTGGCACTCTGATCACAGACTTCCAGCCTCTAGAACTGTGAGAGATAAATTCCTGTTGTTTAAGCCACCCAGCCTTGTAGTACTTTGTATGACAGCCCAAACTAAGTTATGCTAAGCCAGAGATTTCAGAGTGTATCTGTCCCAGGGGCTAGTGTCACCTAACTAACTACAGCTGGCCAGTACAACATCCAAATGTTTGCAGTTTACCTCACAGAGTTGTCATGAGGATCTAACAGCATAACAAATGTGGAAATGTGCTGTGAACTGTGAAGTGCTATGCAAATATCCAGAGAGATTAAAAAAACAGCACCAGATTCTGGAGTCAGAAGCAAGTTCAAATCCAAGTGCTGTTGCATGCAAAAACTGGGGGACCTTGCATAAATTATTCATATTCTCCGAGCCGATCTAGAAAGTAAGGATTAGAATAACACAGTGCTCTTAGGCAGCATCTTAGAAATAAAATTTATTATACTAGAAAGGATATGACTCAGTGGTTAGGAACCAGTTTTCATACGTTCAAATCTTAGATCTGGTACATTCTTGTCAGTAACCTTAGGCAAGTTAATTAACCTTTCTATGCCTCAACTTCCACATCCACAAAATTAAGATAATGATAGAATTTACCTCACATAATTGTCACATTAATGAGTTGACACATGTAAGGCTCCTAAACCAGTACATGGGAAGCAATTATGAAATGTTGGTAACCATTAGTATTAAACAAGATAAGAATTATAAGCTTCAATTATCCAAACTGTCCTACTTTGCCCATTTTGACCTCCCTTCCCACTAAACCATACAGTATTTGAGGAATACAAATATTTTTTGTAATTACAATATTAGACTTCATCCTTAAACATTCTTTAATATTTGTTCTTCAAGAAAATCGAGGAAGAATATAGCAGTTGATGGATTTTGTCACATTCAGGAATTATCCATAGACTAGGCCAGGGGAACATAAATAATTATGCCATTAGTGTAACTCATTTTCTTAACACTGTCTTTGAGTTTTAATGTCACAAACATCATAGACTCACTCCTGTAAGAGTGGATCAGCATGCAAGTTCATATTTACCAAACCATATTTAGAACAGGAAAGATTCTGAAATTGAAAGTCTTTGTTTTACCAATGAGAAAGCTGAGATCCTGAGATGTTAGCAATTTGGTCAAAGTCACATGTAAGATCACATCCATAACAGGATGGATCAGAACCTAAGTCTTTCCATGACTACTCTATCACTCAGCTCTAAGAGACAGCAAAAGCAAGACAGGAAACAAAGGAAATTTCTTAAAAAACTCTGAAAGATGATTCTAGAAGATTCGATTTCTAAGATTTTAATCACATGTAAGACACAGCTCTTACAGACCAAGAACCAACAATTGTTGTTGAATTGTTAAATTCACAATCAATTGTGAATTCTGACATACCTCACCTGGTGTCAAACCACACCCCTGTTGAAGGGTTCTCAACCTTGACTGTACATAGTATCATGTGAGAAGTCTTCTGAAAAAATACTGATGCCTTGATCCAACCCCAGACTAATTAAATCAGAATCTCTGAGAGTGGGACTCAAGTATCACTTTTTTAAAAGTTCCCAAATAATTCTAAAATGCATTCACAGTGACAAGCCAAGGCTTCAGCTCATGGATTTTTGAGAGCAAAGGGAAAAAGAGTAGTTACCAAAACTGAAATGCTAGAGCTTTGCTAGAACATCTCATTCTCCAAAGTTCCTTGGCATTCACTCAGCCATTCAGTAAGCATTCAAGACTTTCTGTGTGCTCGTTGCTGAGGACACAAAAGAGACCTAGTCCTGCCTCCATGGCCCATCCTCTAGCAAGCTGCCCCTGTCTAGTGGGTTGGATTCCTTGGTCAGGACACAGCACCTTCCCATCACACAGCCCTGTTCCTCCAAATCAGTCTCCATGATCCACAAAGCCTTGAAGGTTAATCTTACAGATCTGTGTTGGAAAAAAATGATGGTTAATCCCCTTCTCAGATGAGATTATTTTTGCTGAAAGCTGATCTCCAATATTTGGCATCTACCAAAACAACCAACATTTCATTATTAGACGTTATCTTTTTACCATCAGTGGGGTACCTAAAGGTCAAGGCAGAACAAAGAAGTGTAATTTATTTATGACCAAGTGAATGAAAAATTACTATGGAGATACATATAATACTTCTTGATATTCATCATGTACAGGCTCTGCTGAAGATGCTTAAAGTTACCTTCTTTCATGGATCCATAAAATGTTTGATGATAATGTACTTGTCTCCATAAATGCAATTGTTAAGAACTAATAGGCTAACGTAAGTCTTGGCTAGAACAAGGCTGAGAATACCTGCTCCATCAAGCAGCAGCAGGGTTTCTGTGACATACCTAATCACCATCAGAAATTGAGTCTTGCAGGTGCTCCTTGGTTGAGTTAGTCACAGATTTTTTTTTTTTTTTTTTTAAATCTGGGAAGATCTTGGCATTTGAAATATGTTGAAAGAATTGTTAGACATAGGCAATGTTTCAAAGGATAATTTGTCTTTCATGAGAAGACAAAGTAAAGAGCTCTTACGGTATCTCTCCTGTCATAGATCATCTGTTAGCCTTTAATAAAACATTGCTCTAATACCATTTATTACAAAGAATTAATTACAAAAGTACAATTTCACACATAAAGTATATACATAAGTCGTTAATTTTTTTTTTTTTAACTTGAGTAGCGGCTTCTCCAGGGAATTTCTTCTGGACCAATTTTGCCAAAATAAAATATGTACTACTGTTTTAAACCAAGAGAAACAATAAAAATAAAAAGCAAGATATAATCCAAAAACGATCTTAAAAGACATAGGTTCTTTGAGTATACACCCATAAGGAGGATTGCTAGAGCCCAGGGTAGTTCTACTTTTAATTTTTTGAGGAACCTCCATAGTGTTTTCCATAATTCCCACCAACCCTATGTATGGGTTGCCTTTTCTCTCCACCCCCCCCAACACTTGTTATCCCTTGTCTTTTTGATAACAGCCATCCTAACATCCTCACTGTGTTACATATTCCAAAGAAACAAAATCAGTATTTTGAGGAGATATCTGTACTTCCATACTCACTGCAGCACTATTCAGTGTCCAAGATATGTAATCAACCTAAGCGTCAATCAACAGATGAATGGGTAAAGAAAAAAAGGTATATATTTACAATGGAATGTTGTTCTGCCTTTAGGACACTGTGTCAAGTGAAATAAGCCACACACTGCAAGACAAATACCACATGATCTCACATCTAGAATTAAAAAAAAAAAAAGTCAAATGTATAGAAGCAGAGAGCAGAATGGTTCTTACCAGGGGCTGGGGGCTGGAGTGGGAACGGAGAGATATTGGTTAAAGGATATACAAGTTCAGCTGGGAGGAATAAAATCAAGAATCTAATATACAAGGTGATTATAATTAACAATGTATACTCGAATATTGAATATTAAACATTCTCACATAAAAAATGATGAACATGTAAGGTTATATATATAAATTAGCTTGATTTATTCATTCCACAATGTATACAGATATCAAAAGCTCCTGTTACATAGCATAAATCCATAGAAGTTTTATTTATTAATTTTAAAAGATCAGAATCTTAAAAAACAGCTACTCTTTTCCATGAAAATCGGATTTATTCTTCAAGTAATATATACATTGACAGTGACTTTGACTTAGTCACTGTCAAAGGGAGGAGAGGAGGAAGGGGAAAAAAAGAAAGAGAAGAGGAGGGAAAAATGCAGAAAGGGAGGGTGCAGGAAGAAAGAAACAAAGGGAGCAAAAGGGGGAAAGTTGGCTGGCTGGATAGTGGATGATTTCTCTTACAAAAACGCCAGAAAAAAAAAAAATGTGAAAATTTAAAATCATTAATAATCAAGTAGAGTTTGTCTTAGTCATGTAAATCTATTACAAACTTTTAAAAAAGTATTTTCATTATGTCTCATATGCAAAGAAAGCCCTTAATTATATGTAATTATGAGATATATGCCAAAAGGAACTGAGTGGAATTCAGCGTTAATTTTAATTAATTTTCCCTCCCAAAAGGTGCAAATTTTCTATCTTAGCCTTGCAGAAAGGGTAAGCATACTTTTTGTAACCACTGGAAACACAACAATGCCACTGTCACCATTTCTTTTTATCCTAGTTCTAGCAATGCTAGCAGATAACTAGTCAAGAAAAAAATAAAGTGCAAAAATGGTGAAGGAAAAAATAGAAGCAGCATCAGTATTTCCAGATGACATGTTTATGTTCCTAGAAAATTAACCAGAGAATGACTTGCTCAAAATCAAGGGTATAAAATAAATCCTTAAAAATCAATAACCTTTGCTTATACAATGGCCAGAGAGTAGGAAAAAAAAATCCCAGGGGTTGGGGCGGCTCCTGTGGCTCAAAGGGGTAGGGCGCTGGCCCCATATGCTGGAGGTGGTGGGTTCAAACCCAGCCTCAGCCAAAAACTGCAAAAAAATACCCAGGGGAAAAAAATGCTATTAGAACTAGTAATACAAAACATTAAATACCTGCATGTGCATTTCACATGAGACCTATGAGACTTAAAGAAAATTATATAACTCTGTTAAGAGAAATAAAGAAAACTTGAATAACTAGAGTAATGCTCCCTGCTCCAAGTATAAATTTCTAATTTCCCCTTAGAGAAAGAGGAGATGTAGGGAAGCTACAAATTTTAAGGGACACTGAGATGAGCCCACGGATTTAGAAAGAGCAGATTAAGAGCACAGAGCTGGGTCAGGAGGTAGAGATGAATACAGGTCCAATGTTGACTTATAAATTAATCCAGTGTCAATTAAAGCCTGTTGGAGCACTTTCTAGAATGAGAAAAGTATATAGTAAAACTTACCTAGAGGAATAACAAATAACACATTTTTAAAGAAATGAGAGGGACTCTGTCCTAATTGTTTGCAAACTATAAAGCCACAATTATTAAAATTGCAAGGACCTATATTAAAAATAAAGATCACCGGGCTAGCACACACTCCTGAAACAGAATTCAAACTATTAAAGGAGTGTAATAAATGACACTAGAAGCAATACAAAGGGGAAGAAATGGCTATGATTAAATGCCAACTTTAAAATGATTTATTGTACTTTAGATACTCCAGGCACAAAATAAATTTCAAAGAGGCCAATGAATTATACAGTAAGACTAGCTGATGTGTATTAAACATGAAAAGTAGTGATGAGATCATATTCTTACTACTGAAGAAATAAATGAGAAAAGAGCAATGGCCTTGAGAAATAAAGAAGTAATGTTGAAATATGACAAACACAACTGATAAAAGTTTTCCTATTCAAAATAGCAAATTTGAGAAGGACATAAAATATACACAAAAAAAGCCCAGATTCTACTCATTAGGAACAGTCCACTTATCCCAAAGGAAATCTAAACAGGAAATAAATAAATAAAAAGAAATATATTCTTTCTGGCCATTCAAGAAAAACAAACCATGGGAGGCCGGGGCGAGAGGATCACTTGAGCTCAAGCGTTTAAGACCAGCATGAGCAGAAGCAAGACCCCCCATCTCTACTAAAAATAGAAAAAGTAGTCAGATGTTGTGGCAGGCACTTGTAGTCCCAGCTACTCCAAGGGTGCAACAGGAGGATCAATTGCACCCAAGAGTTTGAGGTTCTGTAAGTGAGGCTGACCCCACAGCAATACAGCCTGGGCAATAGACTTAATACTATCTCACAAAAAAACAAAAATCAAAAGACTTTACAATGCCACCGAATACATTAAACTAAAATAACTACAAATAGTAAAACTCAATGTTGGCACAGTTCTATGGACCAAATAAAAGTCAGCTGCTGAAGGTAGACTTAGTGGAGATGCCGAGGCATTATGTCCATTAAGCAAAAATAAATGCTGAGTCCTACTCCGTCATGATAGATATCTAGGGGAGCTGGGCTTCTCATGAGTGACGGAGAACAAAGCCATAGGACCCCAGCCTGGGCAAACAACAGAGGCCTTCCTGCAGAGTTTGGCACAGGAAGTCTAAGAGGACACAGGGAACAGCAGAACCGTAAACTTTCAAAGAGATCCAATGGACCATATGTGCTTGAGCAACGAGCATCTTGTGGCGCCCGTGTGGACTGAAGACTAGAGATTCTTTCTCAAAACTTCTGGCAATGCTTTGTTACAAACTTTGGATTAAAAAAAAAAAAAAATCCCAAACACAGAGTTGCCACATGACCCACAAATTAACACTTGTAGGTCTACAGCAAGTAAGAAAGAAAAGAAAATACACATCCAGACAGAAACTTGTACTTGAATGTTCACGGCAGTATTATTCCTAACAGCCAAATGGTAGAAAGAGTCCAAATGTCCATCAACTGCAAAATGAGTGAATCAAGTGATCATTTCCATACAATGGAATGGCATTCAGTCATGAAGTTCTGATATTCTCTTCAATGGGGAAGAGCCTGACAAGCCTCATGCTAAGTGAAAGAAAGTCAATCAAATAGGCAAATCCGTGGAGACAGCCCAGGGCTGAGAGAGTTGGGAGCAAAACTCTGTTAACAGGTGCAGAGTTATTCTATTAAGGGTGAGGGAAAAGTTCTGAAACCGTGGGGATGGTCAGGTAACCATAGGTAACCATGGATATACCAGAAGTCATTAAATTACACACTTTATACGGGTGAGCTACCTTGTATGTGGACATCAAGTTCGTGTGCAATTTAAAATAGTTTAACACAGTAAACGGCACATGAACTTTATGGACACCCTGTATTGCAATAAAGCTATTTTAAGCATACACACACACACAGAGCCCATTAATATGAACCTACCTCCAACTCTGACACAGACTTGAAGCCAAATTTAACTTGATTTAGGGAAACAAGCTAAAAGGATGTTTCTTACAGCCCAGTCTTTTCGAGCAAGTTCCTGCCTGTCAAATATATTAAGAGTTTTTAAATGCAGACCCCAGGTAAATTTCTGAACCTCTATTCTGCCAGCCTTTCTTGGTCCTGATAGTCCTACCTTTTCTCTTTCTTGTCTTGCCTTCTAAAATCAGTTTAATTCTCTGTCAGAATGTATGCAGCACTGGCTCCTGCTAACCTCCCAACAATTATGCTAAAAATGCACACCTCAATTCAATTTCCAGTCCTAGGGTTACGCTCTTAACAAAGGGAGAAAAGGGAATCATAAGCTCCCTCTCTTTTTATTCCAGTACAACAGAAAGCCTTCTCTTCACCCCCAAAGCTGCTTTCATTCCAGATTTTCTAATTCAACTTTTAAATTTCCCACTGGTTTTCCATTCCTGGCACTGTCTACCCTTTCTCTTTGGCTCAGCCACTTCAAGGGCCAGCTTGTCATCTGGGCGGCCCAGACCTCCTGCCCACTGTTGCCTTGCATTTGGGTTGAGGATTCGTTTTGCCCTTTGCCAACCTTTCTCAACCTGGATGTCTCCCAAGCCCCGCCCTCAACAAGCATTTGTAAATTGCATGTCCTGGCTTTTTTCCCAAATGCTAGCCAATCACAGATGAGAAAAGGCCAGGTGGTGGCTCCCGGGTGGTCTGTGTGCCACCTGAATGCCCTCTGGCCTGGCCTCAGCCTCCCCCATTGCCACAAGGGCAGGTACCCCAGGAGCCCCCAGCCCAGCCTGGCAAATCTACAGGGGGGCTTCCACTTCCACAGTCTTAGCTGTGCCTCTTCTCCACCCAAAGGCAAAGAATACAAAGAGACAGATCATAACGATCACTGGTGAAAAAGAAAAAAATCTACAGATATGCAGATTTGTATATATCTCATATGGGTCTTTACCTGCCTTGGGTTCAAATTCTGGCTCTGTCATTATGACCTGGATGACTGAAGGGGAAACATGCCCAGTATCAGTTTCTTCATTTGTGAAAATAAAAATAATAATAATGTAATGCGACCTGCTTCTAGGGATATTTTGAGGATTAAATGAGATAGTCAAATGAAGGGCTTAGACAGTGGTCATTCTATCAGTCCTCACAAGACAAAAGTATGGGTATCTCTTTATATAAAGGGCAACATAAAAATCAGATGGGAAAAATAACATCCCTATCTGTGACCAGCTCTTTAGAAGGACAGAAATGGAGGGCTCCTCCCTTGTTGCTATGCAGCCTTCTGCAGGCAGAACCCATCAGCTCTGAGAATCTGCTCCATGTGGTTATAACAGCTCTGCAAAGCCTGAAAAAACCTCTTTTGCTCTTCCTCCCCCTGACTGGTTCAGTCCAATCTGTGCCTTGCCCAACACAAAACTGCAATCCCTGCAAGACACAGCTTTGCAAGAAACCTTTGCCCATCTGGGGGGCTTGCAAAGCCCGCCATGCTTGCTGGGCTGGAACAAAACTTGCCTCTCTCAGAGCCCTGTTAACACGGCTTCTGCTGGCAGCGACTGCTGCAGGATTGCAGGGCGGTAGTGCAATCGATACCATGTCATCGCTGAGTTCAAGGTCAGGGGAATCTGCATGGCACAGAAGACAATGATTTTAATGTTGCTGTTTTTTCTCCCCTCTGTGCCCTTTTGTTGTAGGGAAGGGATCTTAGAGAAAAACTCAAGCCTTGTTCTTTTATGTGACAAGCCAACACCCCTTTCTGGCCAGACCACGTAGCTCACCCGCCTTATCTGTCATTCATAAGTCTCTCTCAATTTAGTAGAGCAGGTGCCCTAGGCCCCCAAGCCTGGTCCTTGGATCTGAACTTGGACAAAACCTATGCATGTTTCTGCAGTAAAGTGTGTGTGCATGCACACAATTGTACATTTGCCAAACATTTATTAATCACCTACTAACACTGTGCTGGGCAACAGGGACGTAAAGACAGTCCTTTGAGGAGCTCACAGTTCTAGGGGAGAGGGAAGGAGATGACTGACAAGCCCAGGAGGGTAGGATGGGATCAGACAGAACATCTGAAGGGATCACCCAACAAGAACACCTCACCTGGCCTACGCTGGTTCCCAAAGCAGACTGTGCCTTAACAAGGCTGGGAAAGTGAGCCAGAGTCAGGCACAGAGAGCCACACTCAACGGGCTGTGTGCAGGCACAAGTGTGCACCTGTGTGTGTGCCTGGCAACCCACACCGGCACACTCCACCACAGATCACGCATCACGGTGCCTTTCTAAAAGCCCTGCATTAAGCATCTTAATGTCTGAAATTTATTGTATTCCTTCCCGTTGGGCAGAAGGTCAGAGAGAACATTTCTGTGAGTCATACCTCACTGGATTTCTACATCTTATTAAATGTACTTTCACTTTTTCTGAAGTATCAGAGATAGGCTACCCAGTTCCCCTCCCCAGTGCACTGAACATAGGGGAGCTATTCTACCCAGGTAGACACTCTTCCTCTTGGGGCTCAGTACCCCTCAAGGAGGCAGCCAGGGGACTCTTCCAGAGAAGCAGGCTGACCTTGCTTTCTTCTTAGCTGATGCAACCCTGCTATTGACAGTAACAACTCCTTGTCTAGATCCTGAGTTCTTTTCTTTGGCCTGATCAAGGACTGACCCCAAGTTGTTAGAACTTCATTCTGGGCCTCAACCCTCTGGGCTCCAGTTTACTGGTGTGATTCATTCATTCACTCAGTCACTGATTTGTGGAGCTCCCATCTGTGCCTAGCACTTTTTCAGGAGCCAGGGAGATGGGACAACACACACAGGTCTGCCCTCATTGGAGCCTACTTTCCAATGGAAGAAACACACAGCAGAATTAAGTAAGTAAAGGAGAGATTTGCATATAATAGTATGTTCTGTGAAAAATCAAAGATGAAACAGAGTAGTATGTTTCAGAGTGATGCTGGGAGAGGTTATTTTTAATAAGGTGCATGAGAGAGGCCTTACTAAGGTGACATCTGAGCTGAGACCTGAATGATGAGGAGCCGGCAGGGTGAGGGGTGATGAGCTTGGGAGAGAGAACTAATAATGAGATCAGAAATTCCAGAATAGCAGCTAGAATGTAAGGAGCCAGGAAGAGAGGTTAGAGAAGCCAGGACAGATAGGTGCCAGTAGGCCACTGTACAGAATCTGGGCTTTACTCTAAGCACAACAAGAATCTAATGGAGAGCTTTAAGCAAAAGGGTGACATGATCTGACTTAACTTTTTAAAACATTACTGCATCAAAAATGCTCTGGATTCTGGCCCTGAAGCATCCACCTGTTCCTCCTTTTCTTGGATAACCTCTGTGAACTTGACCTTTGGCTCATAAACTAGGTCCTCTCTAGACCAACGTCTGGCCGCAGCTTCTTGGCTGTCCACAGCGACAGATGGAGGTGAGCCTCTTCAATGAGCACACGCCCACCATTCATTCATCTAAATGCTCATTCCCTGATCAGCATGGCCTTCCTGCTCATTAACTGAGTCCCTGACTGCAGGGTAAACTTCTCTCTGAAAAACACTGCAGACTCTCATTCCCTTTAAAGCCACCTTGGCAGCTTGCCAACTTCAGCACAGTAATAGATTTCCTGAGTGGCATTCAAACTTGCCATCTCTCCCACAGGCTGTCACCCAGACCAGTCATGTGGGGTTTCCAGGATTTAAAAGATCATATCTGTGATCTAGCGCCAAGCTTCTCAAGCGGGGGGGGAGGGGGCATATGTAGGGATTTTTTGAAGGATATTGATCTGGGCCCACCCAAGATTAAGTGGGGGAGGGAGTAACTTTATTTTTTTTTAAGCTCACCAGACGATTCTCATATGCACCTCTGTTTAAGATTCACTAGACTGAGTAGAAATAGGCTATATTTACCAATTCTTTTTTTTTTTTTTTTAACAAAGCTAAGTAAAAAAATCAATAAATATGCATTCATTCACTAGCAGCCACATGACCAGAAGAGGCAAAACTGGCTTAAGAAAGAGAAGAGAAGGTGAGGAATTAGGTGGTCACGTGTACCCACCAGCTCTGACCTCTCTGCTTAGAAAACCGTTGCAGGAAAAAGAGAAGCTCCCTCTTCTCCAGCCTCATTGCTTTAAATGTTCACAGCTCTGCAGCAGCACCTAAGCAAACCCACACCCTCAGGATGTTCAACACCACATTCCCTAAAGATACATGTGTGGCAAGGCTTTCAATTCCCCCGAAAGTCAAAAATATTGCAGCCTTCCTTAATTAATGAAAAACTCTACAGCACCAAATAATTAGAATTCCTACACCATGTCTACTCTGGAGTGTTTATGAAGATGACAAGCCCTGTCCTGGAGAAAGCAGGACCAATATATACTGAGTGGCAATTAGGCTACTGCCATTTCATCAGGCAAGTGTTTACTGAGCACCTACTGTGTGCCAATTTCTATCCAATAAGTACACTTTGCTTAGGCTATTTCATTTAATCCTCCCACCCACTCAAAGTGGTTACTGTCATCATTTCTCTATTACAAATGGAGAAGTTGGGAGCCCAGGGAGGTTAAAGGGCTTCCCCGAGGCAAGTATTAATACCAAAGAAAAGAGTCAAACCCAGACTTGAGTCTAAGGTGGGCGCTCTTTCATGTTGCTCTCTTAAAATCTCGTATGTGACAGGCACCGTGTGGGACATGAAGATGAATTGGCTTTGAGTCCCTGCCCTCACATTGCTCAGAGAAGAGCAAGGGGCAAGAGAAATGGAAAATGAGTTCATGCATCTGACTGTGATCACTGCTGCGTAACAAAGACAGGAGCTCTAAAATCTAAGGGCAGGCAAAGGCAGTCCAACTCCGGGCAAATTTGAGACTTCATAAGCCAGGGGACAACTCAGTTACAACTTCCCAGGGGGAGGAGGATTTGGCCAATGGAGAAGAAAAGAAAGGTCATTCTAGGTCAAGAGTATAAAATCAGCCAACCTGGGAAAGGAGGAGCATTTCCAGGGATGGGGAATAATCTGACAGGACTAGAAGGGAGGCAAGCTTTGAATGCCACACTCAGAAGTGGGGGCCACATTCTTCAGGCCAATGGGCCTACAAAATGGTGCTGGGCAAAAGAGTGAGATGATACAACAGGGGCTTGGATAAGATCGCTACATTCAGACCACTTGAAACAGTTGATAGTCCTCATCAATAAGCCCTCTCTTGCTCTCTCTCCTTCCTCCCTTCAATGTCCTGATGCCTCCTACACAAACTTTAAGACTCGTGAGGGACATCACCTCCTTCAGGAAGTACCCAGTTCTCCCAAGACTGCGTTATGTGCCCCTCCTGTGTGCTTCATACAGTATGTAATAACCTCCTTTGAAATTGCCATTTGCTTCCTGCTTTTCCCATAGATGGAAGCTCTTTGAAAGTACAGACCAGGATTATTTATCCTTTATTTTCTCAAATCCTTGATTTGGGGGTGGGGAGGGCAGGGCCCTAATAGATAACTCAATGAGTATTTGATGAATTAACACGAACAAGCATCAGAAAAGCCCCAAAGAGACACTATAGCCACAGCCCTCCAGGTCTGAAGTGCTGGCACAGCCAATTTATTTGTTCTTTCACCCTTTCAACAAATGCCTCTCGTGACCCTATCATACATCCTGCCCTGGACTGCAGGTTTGGTAATTACTGGTACCTCCCTCCAAGGCAGCCTGTACTCCCGTCCATAGCCACACACCGGAACCTGAAAGCCCTCAATGCCAGCTCTTACAGTGTCCCACAGACCTACAGCCAGCCTTACTGGGAGTGAAGTGTCAACACCACGTCCAGAGAAAGCCCTGCTTCTCAGATGGGAAACACAGCCTGGGGCCAAGTACAGATGTGGCAAATGAGAATGGCAACTCTTTCCAAAGCACTGATTTTACTTATTAGATTTTACAGTACAGATTGTGGTGTAAAATGTGCACAGACCTTTAAGATTAAAAATAAAAGACTTGGCCAGGCATGGTGGCTGGCTCACATCTATAACCCTAGCACTTTGAGAGGCTGACGCAGTAGGATCACTTGAGGCCAGAAGTTTGAGGCCAACCTGAGCAAGACCCTGTCTCTAAAAAAATATAGAAAAAAATTAGCCAGGTGTGGTGGCGCATGTCTGTAATCCCAGCTATTGGGAGGCTGAGGCAGGAGGATCACTTGAGGCCAAGAATTTGAGGTTGCTGTGAACTATGGTGAAGCCCCTACACTGTGGCCCAGGCAACAGAGCAAGAACGAGTCTCAAAAAAAATTTTTTTTTAACTTAAATAAAAACTTGAAAAATGTTTTACATGCAGGCAGCAAGTACTTCAGGCTATCCCCACTGTTTCTCCAGAGTCTGAGATCCTTCTCTTCTGGTCTTCGAGTGTTGGCAGAAGCTACTGGTTGTCTCCCCTAATGCTCATTTCCCCTTCTCTCTTTGTATTAGATCACTCCAATATTAGCTAGCCATGTGGCCCCTGGAATTACAGTTCCTAGTCCCCTTTGTGTGGCCATATAAATTTTCTACAATTAATGCAGGCAGAAGTGCTGTATGTATGCTACTCCCAGAAAGTGTTCTTAAAGAGAAGAGACTCGGGAAGGAATGTGGACATGATGCATAGAGTTTGAGAACCCACCTGGAATCATAAAGTGGCCTTCGGGACAACAGGGAAACAGGACGGAGAAACACGCATCTCAGCTCTGTGCTGCCTAACTCTGGCCTTTTTATACAAGAGAACAAAACCTTCTACGTTTAAGCCAGCCTCTGCTTACTTTCATGAAAGTGTTCATGAGGCTAAGATACTCACAGCATCACAGTTCAGAGACCTCAGAAACCTGGATCTCTGTTCCTGCCTACCCTACACCATCCCAGATCTTTATCTGTAACAAATTCCCTGACAGGGCCAACAGACTCACTTGCTATGTGTCAATTCACAAATGCAGACAATGGTTTTTCTCTTGGCAGGAAGTAAGAAGACTCCCCCTAGAAGGAAACCTTAGAGAGGAGCTCTTTGGGCTAGAAGTTATTTCTTCAAAGCTTAAATAAAGACTCTAAGAAAGAAGAAAGCTGTTCTGCATCATTGAGCATTAAGAATTGGGGAAAGAGGTGGGGCACAGTGGCTCACGCCTATAATCCTAGCATTCTGGGAGGGTGAGGCAGGTGGATTGCTTGAACTCAGAGGAGTTCGAGACCAGCCTGAGCAAGAGCAAGACCCTATCTCTACTAAAAATAGAAAAATGAGCCAGGCATGTGCTGGACATATGTAGGCCCAGCTATTCAGTGGTCTGAAGCAGGAGTTTGAGGTTGCTATGAGCTATGCTGACACCATAGCAATCTAGCCTGGGTATCCAAAGGCTCAGAGTGAGACACTGTTCCAATAATAATAATAATAATAATAATAATAATAATAATAGAAAGAATTGGGGAAAGGGATGGGGAGATCTGGAAAGAAGGGACTGAGGGAAAAAAAAAAAAAAAAAAAGAATGCATGACTGTAATGGAATCTGCTTTCACTACTCCAAGTGATCCCCTAATCTTCATAAAGTTGACCGAAGTTGCAAAATATTGGCATGATGGCATGATTTTTAGAACCAATGAAGTGGCTGAGTCTGTCATCAAGGGGGACACAGGGGAAGAATCAGAGATGACACGCCCAGATGCAGGTGCTTCCCAGACACAGGGAAGATCCTGGGATGGTGAATCTGAAGATGTCCAAAAAAGTGTTTAGAAGAGCCTTCAGCTTCCCTAGGCCATGGAAAGTTAAGGGGTAGCAGTGGTAATGGTGTTCAAAAAGATTTCACTGAAAATGCAAGAAACTTACTGAAACCCCTGGGCTACGTGGACACCTGAAGAAACACTAAGTTGTACAACGCAGCAGTACGTGCTCATTTGCCATCCGCTCCCTCAGCCACCAACCCTCCCCCTTCTTTTTGCAACCAGAATCTTGAATGGAAGTGGCATACTAGCATTGAAAACTCTAAGGGAGCCAGAAAAGCCAAAACAATCTTGAAAAGGAAGAACAAAATCAGAAAACTCTCGTTTCTTGATTTCAAAATTCACTACAAAGCTACAGTATCCAAAACAGTGCGTACCAGCAGATGGACAAACCTATAGATCAACATCATAGCACTGAGAGTCCAAAAATAAACCCTTGCATTTATGGTCGACTGATTTCCAACAAGGTAATGAAAAAGACAGACAGTAACAAGTGCTGATGTGGACGTGGAGATATCAGTTGGAGCCCTTATATATTGCTGGTGAGATTATGGTACACCCTCTTTGGAAAACGGACTGCTAGTTCCTCATGTGGTTAAACATATTTACCATATGATACGACCATTCTACCCCTGTGTATATACCTAAGAGAACTGAAAGCATATGTCCACACAACAACTTGCACATGAATATTCACAGCAGCATTAATCACAGTAGCAAAAAAATGGGGAAAGACCAGTGCCCATCACCCAGTGAACAGACACAAGCTATGTCATCTCAATACAATAGAATAGTATTCAGCAATGAAAAGGAGTGAAGTATTGATATTTGCTAAAATATTGGCGAATCTTGAAAACATCATGCTAAGTAAAAGAAGCTGCATGCAAAAAGCCACGTATTGTATGATTCCATAAACATGAAATGTTCAGAATAGGCAAACCCATAGAAACAAAAGGTAGATTAGTAGTTGCCTAGGACTGGGAAGAAGGGGAAATGCCGAGTGACCTCTAATGGACATGGGGTTTATGTTTGGAGTGATAAAAACTCTGTGCATATACTACAAACCACTGAAGTATACACTTTAAACAGGTGAATTTAATGAGATACAAATCAGATCTCAATAAAGTTGTTATGTAAGAAACAAAAACAAAAAATTCTCCAAGCGGGGCCTACTTCAGCTCAAAGTCAACAGTCCAGAGCACACAACTGCACCCTCTTCCCATATTTACCTTTTTGGCCTTCCTGGGGACATTTTAAAAACTATTTGTTGATGTTCCTACACCATTAAAAAAATAATAAGCCCAGTATCTTCATTCCACCCAGGACTGGAGAGCAATAAAGTATACTCAGGGAAATTACAATGGCGCAGAAGCCAGAATTATGGTTATGGAGCACCATATTTTAGCTGAGAAGAGCTCATTACAATATATGTTTTTAAAGCAGTGCTGAGAATGCTAATCAGCACTCATAAAATTTAATCTTCTCTCTGTTTTATATGAAACAAGCATTGCCCACCAGTACATAAAAGAGGATGGACCAACAGGGACACTGGATCAGAACAGCAGTAGAGGACAGTGTACCATCAATATGGTATCATTCCAGAGGACACCACAGTGACAGACCTGACATCACAGGTGTGTCCCCACAGATATCACAGCAGGTACCAGCTGGGTGACTCGGTGACACTCCTTGCTGGAGGTTGATATTTTCCCCTAACTGTAGTGAATTAAAAACTAATTTTTTTGATGATTTTTTTCAAACTTTGTGACATCCTTAGAGATAATTGGAGCTACCCTGGAGTGTGGAACGCTACACAGAAACTTGGTGGTGCCATGGAAACCACTGACAGGAGAAAAATATGAAAATGTATACCCTTACTAAACTTCCTAACGTGCTAAAATCAGCAGTTCTCTTTGAAGAGCCAAGTGTAATATTTGCCAATCGATTTGTTTTAGGATCCAAATGGCTTTGCTCAGACTGCTATAGGCCCACTGGGCAAAAAAAGCTTTGGTACTTAAAAAAAATGATTAAAAACTCTCAGCTATTTATAATGATGGAGAAATATCGCAGAGAATTAAATGTTTTGTCAGCGGAAAAAATGTGGCTGTCTGGAAAAGGCTGTAAATACACGTGGGGAATTAACAACAGGGTGGCTGCAAACACTCAATGCCCTACTCCAAGGGCTCAAAAGACAAGTTGTTTTGTTTTCTTTTTCTTTTTTAACTGTAAGGTTTTTCACCTCAATTCACCAGAACTCTGAGATAATATCAGAAAAGCGAGCTAGACTTCCAGGGTGCTACACTTTGCTTGGTGTGGGGTGTCACCATTATTTTCCTCCATACTCTCAAAATAAAGTCATCATCTACCATCCTGCAGTAGATTTTCACTAATGCTGATCTACAAACAAAATATTGAATCTCCCACTGTCCAAACAGAAAGCACTGAAGACAAAACACAACTGGCAACACTGTTCTTGGAATCCAGTGTTTAGGACTCTGGTATGTGTCCAATAATGAGGGTAGTTATGGCTAACTACCCAACCTGCAGCCAAGAATTCACCAAGGTCCCTGCCAACCTCTCCTTAGCCCATGTGGAACTTCTACAACAACCTAATAAATCCACTAACCTCCCAGAACCTCCCACTTTGTCCCTACCATGTGAGTCTGAGTAGATGTGGGTCTGATTTAATACCTCCTATCCCAACCCTATGTCCTCCTTCAAACTCCAGGTTGAAAACTTTCGTTGGCTCCACCGTCACTCTCTCTGCTGGTCCCAAATTTCCATAGAAACATTTCCATTGTTTCATTAGCACCAGCGAGCTTGTGCTCGGCCTCCTCCTTGTTAATCACAATGTGCTTTACCACAGAACGAAACATATACCCTTCTCATCTCAATAAATTCTAGACTGCCTTTCCCATCCCTTACCTCCTCCTCCAAATTTGAAATTTTCCAAATTTTCAACTTTTGTAGGTCAATCCACTTAGCCATGAAGATAATGTAAGAAAAACATTAATCATTTTTCAATGTGTATTTTTACAAAAGCATGAGCAGTTTCTGTCTTCTTCATATTGGCAGATGAATTTGTGATCCGCTCTTTCAATAATGTCTTATCAACCTCCTACAAGGCCTGCCCGCCAGGCACTCCTCGGCCAATAGAGACAAATTTACAAGCGGTGACAAAACTGCATGATGCTAAGTGCTCCCGCAGGGATGGGAACCTGGTAGGCTCTGGGGTCAGGGAATACTTAAAACAGGAGACACCAGTGAAGGAAGACAAGGAGGTTCAGTGAGAGTTGAGTGGGGACAGAGGAACCCCTGGGGCAAAGGGCCAGAGCTCAGAAACACAGGGCATGTTCTTAGATTCCTTAGATTTGCAAGAAGTTCAGCAGAACTAGATCAAAGACGTGGTGTAGGGAGATGACACAGAGCTGAATATCTGAACTGAATCCTAAGAGCATCACAGAAATTCCACACAGCCGAATCAAGCCCTGGCCAGTGGGGGAAGATGAGGCGAGATCAAGAAAAGGCTAGAGAGCCTTGCTAAGAAGTCTGGACTTTATCCTGGGGCCATCGAGAGCTATCAAAGAGTTTTAAGTAGGAAAGTGATGTGAGCAGATGTGGGTCTGAAAAAATCACACTGGCTGCAGTGCAGAGAGGAAACTTCAAGAGACACGGCAGGAATGAGGACATAGAAATCCTAATTTATCTGAGCAGGTAAATGTTAATGTTCATCAAAGAAAAATGTCCAGAGGCCCCAGCTACCCTGGACACACGTAAGTACACACACACATATGTGTGCACACATGCCTGCATGCACAGCTCTGTAGGCCTTCGGGCCTGTGATGTGTCACTGCCGGCTTGTCTGTATCCTCCACTGAGATGCAGGGTAGGACACTTGAGTCTTAATTCATCCCTCTATCTTAAGGATCCAGCGCAGTGCCTGACACAGAGCAGGCCACAAATGAATGTTTGTTAACTGAATAAATGAGAGCATGCCCAATAAACGGGTAGATGTATGAATAAGCAAACAAATGACAGAGAACAGGACTTTGGGAAGTATTAATGGAAAAATTATGGGCTTTGAAACCTGGCTGGTCTTCATTTAAATCACAGACCTAGCACACACTGTGTGATACTGAACAAGTTACTTAACCACTTTGAGACTGTTTCCTCATTTGTAAAGAGAAGATGACAGTGTCTGCTCACGTGGGATCCAAGGAGATGGTGCATTGCCAACTGCCAAGCAAGGGTGGGCACTAAACAAACATATTTCTGCCCCTTCCCATTTGTTTTGGCTCCTCCCATCCAGCACCAGCATAGTGCTTCAGAAATACAGCTCAGGGACAGAAGAACTATGATGCAGAAATTCTAGAACTACCCCCAAGGCAAAGTGCAAAACAACTTTTTAAAAATTCCTTGCTAATAATGAGAAGAAAAAAAAATAATAATGAGAAGAATTGGCTGGTCCTCATTTCAGCAGCTGCTAAATAGCTGGAGTTTAAAATAACTGTTTAGCTGGGCCCAGTGGCTCATATGCCCATAATCCTAGTGCTCTGGGAGGCCGAAGCAGGTGGATTGCTTGAGCTCAGGAGTTCAAAACCAGCCACAAAAGAGTGAGATCCCGTCTCTAAAAAAAAAAAAAAAAAAAATAGTCAGGCATTGTGCCAGGACCCTGTAGTCCCAGCTACTCAGGAGGCTGAGGCAAGAGAATCCTTTGAGCTCAGGAGCTTGAGGTTGCTGTGAGCTATGACACCACAGCACTCTACCAAGGGCTACAAAGTGAAACTCTATCTCAAAAAAATAAAATAAAATACTTGTTTAGGGAGCAAAGAAGTTAAAGCGTTTAGGAAAAGTGTCATAGACAGTAGTATAAAATAGCATAAAACAGTCTCTCCTACTCATGCTCAGCTGAGAGGGGATCATTTCTATCTACAACCCACAACTGCCAACCACAAAAATAATCCTTGATTTCAATCAAGCCACTTTTTCAATAGTGTCCCTGGGAGTAGCCTGAACAACAGATGGTCAACATTTCTTTTTCATGGTATAAGAACATGTGGGTATGGACTTGGCTGTTCTCTTGCCCAAGAAGTTGGTATTTATTGTTTTTTATCTTTTATTATTCTGGGTAGTTTCCACTGGTGGTAGTGCATCTTAGTGCATCTTACACCACATTTTCTTTTTTTGTCCAATTCATTTGGCTTTCAAACAGATAATATAAAGTGCACAAAATTGAGATAAAAGGGGGAAAATAGTTAAAAGAAGAAAAGCAGACAAGTCAACAATAAGGATGACTATGGTTCCTGGGACTGAGTGTGAAAAAAGTAAGTGATGACATTCATGTGCTAAGTAATATGGACATGGCACCTCATTTAGTTCTTACAGTAACCCGCCGAGAGAGATACCATATTTAAGTGAATATAAGAAATCGTTAATAAAAAAAAACCTGTTGAGCGGTGCCTGTGGCTCAGTGAGTAGGGCGCCGGCCCCATATACCAAAGGTGGCAGGTTCAAACCTGGCCCCA
Organism: Loris lydekkerianus; assembly: GCA_963574355.1. Classification (NCBI taxonomy): domain Eukaryota; kingdom Metazoa; phylum Chordata; class Mammalia; order Primates; family Lorisidae; genus Loris; species Loris lydekkerianus. Next base: position 46,797 of record CAUYPK010059883.1, read on the forward strand.
GTCAAACTGTGCAACAACAACAACAAAAAAAAATAGCTGGGCATTGTGGCGGGTGCCTGTAGTCCCAGCTACTCAGGAGGATGTGGCAAGAGAATCACCTAAGCCCAAGAGCTGGAGGTTACTGCGAGCTGTGACACCACAGCACTCTACCAAGAGCAATGAAGTGAGACTCTGTCTCTTTAAAAAAAAAAAAAACAACTGCCAATTAAACAATGTCAAAAGACTTTGACCTCAGAAATGTTAAAATACCAAAAAAGACTATGGCTCATAATCAAGGAAATATGGTATTATCATATCCATTTTAGAGGTAAGAAAATTAGAAAACAAAAAGGTTAAGAAACTTGCTAACAGTAGTGAGTAGAAGAATCAGGTTTCGAGCCCAAGTAGTCTGATACCAAAGAGCTCAGGCCCCTAATCACTGGATGTACTCTACATGGTGCTGAGCTTCCTGGTAGTCATGGTAAAGATGGATATAGGTTGAATTACATAATTCTCATTATTTTGGAAAGAAATAATTAGCTTTTCAAGGAGGACAAAAATTTTCTCAGTCAAAATCTCAGGAGAAAATTTTCTTATAGATATTACATAAGGGGTCCACTGCAAATGATTTTGTTAAAACTTTCAAAACAATTAGAAGGCTAACATATAAGTACAGCCTAATGAAGACAATTTTCCATCATATAGTCCAAGAATGTCACGTTCTCGTGATCTGCTATCACCCAGGGATGGAACTAAACATACCCAGAGAAGAAGAGAATGTGCTCCTTGAATTATCTTTCCTAAATAGCATTGTTCCATTATTGGAAACTGGCTTATTAGACACTTGTAGGTAGTCTCTAGCAAAGACCTCTGCTAAGTGATAAACTTTTGTAGTGACCCATATATGAACTTAGGGATTGGCTAGACACTAAATGATTCAGACATTCTTTGGGATACAGCATATACCAGCCTATCCTTGAGAGTCTCCACCATTTTGGCTATAACAAGGGAGACAGCAAGACAAAACACGCTTTCTTTAGCATTGCATACAGCTCTGCAGGTGACTGCCTGGGTCCTCACACCAGCTCTCATACTCGCCAGCTAGGTGATCATAGACAGGTTGACATCTCTTGATGCCTCAATTTCTACATCTGCAAAATGAGAAATGTAATAATATCTACCCCCCCCCCCCCAGGGCTGCCGTAAAAACATAATGCAGTGGTTCTCAACCTTCCTAATGCCGCAATGTATTTTCATTGTTAAAAAGGGGTCGCGACCCACAGGTTGAGAACCGCTGACACAAGGAGACAATTCACATAAAAGAGTACATCTGGCACATGCTGAGCATTCTATAAATGTTGCCTGATTTTTTTATTTGGGTTGCTTTTTTTAGATCTGATAATTAATTTAGCAATAGTAACATACATGGGTCCTTTGGGAGAAAACGTCCCACAGGTGTGAATCACTTTGCTGTTCAAGCATAAGGCAGAGTGAAATGTCTAGGGACAAACAGCAATTACAAGGTATAGCCAACGCCTCCAAGACCCCAATTCAGGGGTCCTGGATGCCTCCTACCAAGGGAGGCAGCCTGACATGTGAGAAGAACCAAACTTCACAGACTCAGGCATTTGCTCAAATCCCAGCCCAGCCCTCACCTGCTATTCAGGTTTGTCCAAGTGGGTTAACCCTTTTGTACCCCATTTATAAAATGAGGACAACTCCATTTACCAAGCAGTGCTGCTGTCACCAAGTGATATGTATAAAGTATCTGTTACACGGTACATGCTCAATACAGAATAGACAACATTATGCCACATCAAATTTTATTTATTAATTCTCCCTTTTATCGAAAGGGTGGTCTGTAAGAATGTTTTGTTTTCTTTTTCACCAAGAAAAAAACAAAGTCCATTTCATTTCATTTTTCTTCCTTTCTTTTTCTTTTTCTTGGAGACAGATTCTTGCTCTGTCACCCTGGCTAGAGTCAGTGACATCATTATAGCTCAAAGTCCTAAACTCAAGCAATCCTCTGCCTCATCCTCCCCAATAGCTGGGACTACAGATGCACTCCCAGCTAATGTTTTCTCTTTTTAATAGAGAGGTGTTTTTTTTTGTTTTGTTTTGTTTTGTTTTGTTTTTTGCAGTTTTTGGCCAGGGCTGGGTTTGAACCCACTACCTCCAGCATATAGGGCCGGCGCCCCCAGCATCCTACTCCTTTGAACCACAGGCACCGCCTGAGCATTTCTCTTTTTAATAGAGGGTATTGCTGTTGCTTAGGCTGGTCTCAAAGTTCTGAGCTCAAGCAATCCTCCCTCCTAAGCCTCCCTGAGTGCTAGGATTCTAGTCATGAGCCACTGCACTTGGCAAAAAAAAGTCCATTTTTTATGAAACCATAAAGTAGAGCTAATAATTCTTTAGAGATAATTATGTATATAAATCAACCCTCCAACTCCATTTTAATGCTATTATTTTTAACGGCTTTTAAATACCTCCAGCAAAGCAATTTCACTACAGAAAAATTAGAAAATACAGATAAATAAAAGGACAAAAATTAGTCTCCCATAATCCCACTGTGCAGAGATAACCATACACAGCATTCTGCCATCTACCCTTCCAGAACGTTTTTCTCTACATATAAACATACACATGTAAATCCATTTCTAACAATCCCACACAGCAAACCCCCAGAATTTCATTTCCCTCGGGATCATCTCCTCTTGTATCAAGCTTTGCAAGGAACAAAATGTAAATGCTTGAGGGATTTTTGTTCATGCATTTATTTAGCAGAAGCACATAGGTAAGGAATTCTTTTTAAGTAAACGTCCTATCCCAAGCCCTACAGCCTCTTCAGTACATAACTGGGTACCAGGAAGACAAATACACACATTCGCAACAGATGCTGAAGCCAGATATACTCAATGGACACACACTTAGGCAAGCTAAGACATGACTGGCTGTGTGGCACTCATGCACCACTCCATGTTCTTACGCCGGCTCTGATCCACCAGGAAGCCCTCACATACATGCACATATCTATAGGACTCCCACCTAATAGAATTTTTCCATCCTGCATTCCCATCCTCACACTATGCAACAGACTTGGGCTGTACTTTTGTATAGTGATCTATTCTTGAGCTCCTCAAAGTCAGGTACATGTATGGCTCTCACCTCCCTCCCTCCCATCCAGAGGTCCTGCTGAAAAGCCAATTTTGTACTTCCACTCTAGTGGAGCCAAGGTCCCTCCTGGAAGCCAAGGAGCCCTTGGGAATAATTGTCATTTGATGTGTTTGAGCAATACACATGGCCCTGTCCAAGGTAGCCATGGTCAGTAAATACCCATACATTTTAATCAGTTTCTTTGAAAGGAATTATTCCCACTAAGAGTAGGGGTGTGGTGAAAAGCATTAATGATATGCTATGGGTTGCTAAGGGACAAAATAAATAAAGATTAAAAGGACAGGTGGGATGAAGGCTATTTCTACAAGCTGAACAAGGCGAAAGACTGATGGATGGTTCGGAGGGAGGCAGTGAATCAGAATTAGTTTCCCATTTCCTCTAGGACACTGGCTTTTCAACTCCTTATTCCTTTTATAGTACAAATAAAAAGTAATATGTTATGCTGCTAATAGGACACTGTGGCACCACGCAAACCCTCCTGGGCTGAGCACCATAAGACAGGACTTATGTGAGACAGTGCACAACATGGCCAAAGGCAATGTGACATTACATGGAAGTTCTGTCAAGTAATGGCTCCAAATGTGTAATCATTTCCACGGTAGTGACACAAACCGCCCTTCAGAAGGACCTGCTGTGCTTTGCTATTCTCCCAAAAATGAACCCCTGAAGATGCAGGGCTTGAATGCAAATGTGACACCCCTCACCAACATGGTTAGAAACAGAAGCATCTGCGCCATGTGAGTAAAGCCCAGCCTTCTTTCATGCAATTATCAATTCAAGCTGCTGCAAAGTTGAAATAAACTCTCCACTAATATCCAAATGCCCAAATTTACAAATCCAGTCCACTTTCAAAGTCCATCTCATAGCAGCTGGCAATGGCAATCCAAACTGGGAGGTTTAGGATTGTAAAAAGCAATGTTTAAAAGCATGTAACTCCACATATTGCCACACCTACTATCACTTTCAAACGCCACTGTTTCCCAAATTCTAAGTTTTGTACTCTTTAAGTTTTATGCTGTTAATTCTACACTTTTCATAACTCTACACAGAGCTTCCTATAGGGGGACAAAAGTACCAGCCTTGAGCTCTCATCCTGACCTTAGAGCATGACATTTGTCACTTGACCAGCAAAATCATTAGTGAAAAACACAAAACACACCGGCCGTTTCTTCCTTCTTAGATCTCCCAGTCTTCCAGTTGCCTGGACTCTGAATACCGTGGGGCCTACAAACAGGGTCAACCATTAAGCTGCCAACCAGCAGCTATCCTCAAGTCCTGCTCTGCGAGAGGCGTCATCTATAAGATAAACCAACTTTCATACAGTCGCCCTCAAATACTTTCATCTCCCAATCTGCAGACTATTCTACCTTGCCAAAGTGCACCCGCCTATAATTACAGGTTTCACCTAAAGTTCATCTGCTTCTTGGATTTCCCTCCTAATTAGGATTCTTTACTAATTAATCTTATATTCCTCATGACCTGAAGCCATCCAATAACCCAAATTAATGTGTTTACCTTCAGTCCCACTCCTAACATTTGCAGAACCCAGGGCAAGAGTACAAATGGCAGCCCGCATGCCGTAAATACACACATATAAAAATTACATCATAAATTAAGAAAAATTATTAAGTAAAGTATGTTCCATCCTGCATTGATATTGATTCCTGCATCATGACCTAAAAGTCTATCTTTGAATATATAATTCTCATACTGGCCCTTGGCTCCTGGCCCTCAGCCAGCCCCACCTTCTTTTCTCACCCCAGTTCCATACCATGCCACAAAGGGTGTTTCACTAAGAAAATGTTGGGCTATATTTGCAAGGCCTTCTATCCCAGCCTCCTCAAATAGCCACTTCTCTGTACAGTCTATTCTTGAGATGAGAGAACGAAGCCCACAGAGACCACGGAGGAAGATATGGACAGGGAATTCCAGGATCCTGGGTACCCCGAGCATGACATAGGTTCTGGACACCAGAAGGGAAGGTTTGGGATCTGGGTGGGACTGGCCTCTCAGCCCTACACATCCCCTGCCCAATAAAGACACACAAACCAAGGAGGGCCAGATTGGGCCCGCTATTGCCCAGGTACAAGGATGGTACCACTTACCTTCATGGGCATATCCAATTCCTCTTTCAAGACCTCACTTAGAAGATATCACCATCCCCAGGAAGTATTCCCTGACCACCTACCACCGACAACCCAGTAGGCTCAAAGTATATCTGTTAAACAAATGCTATAGAAACACCTAGATAAGCACAGATTACCTATAACACAGGCTGAACTTGTGTTTATCAGTCTTTTTTTCCCAGTAGAGACTTAGATCCTTATGGGCAATGGCCACGTTAAACTGAAATCCCATGAACATCTGGGTTCGTTATTAACTATGTGGAAGTTGGGATTTATAGGTGGGAAGCCTGTTACATTAAGCTTCTCCCTGGTGGAGAGGTCCAAATGATTTGCTAACAGGATGTGAAAGGCCATTTCCATGGCCTCAGAGTTACTGAGGGTGCACAGGGCAAAATCATCCAACAGATGCCAAGAATCCTCAAATTCTGGCACACCCTCTCAGGACTTGCTAAGAAACTAAGTAGACAGTTCTGCCAGTTTGAACCCACTACCCACCTCCAAGCTCTGCAAAAAGGGAAAGAATTCACTGGGAGGTCAAACTATTTCTGTAGGAAGAATAATCAGCATGGTGTGTATTTCACATACCCCTTCCCTCCTCCTCCAGAGAGAGGACTGAAGTGCTCCCTTCACTTTGAAAAATGAGAAGCCCCAGTAATGAGGGCCTTAGGAAACCCTCAGAAATACCCCACAGCCAGCCAGCAACTGTGCACCTGCTAGCCTAGTAGGCCCTGATATCAAACTCCAGTGTCTAGTTCCTCATCTTTGATCCTTGACCTGCTGTCCTCCATCCTCACAACCATCCTCCACCACAGGAACTAAAGGAAGGAGATGGGGAGCTAGAAGTAGAAATGAAACTTGCTGCACATCTCTCCAGTGCCAGACCCCAAGCCAGAGCTGGGACCAGATGTGTGCATTAAATTGGATTTTGATATTATGCTGGACTGACATTTTTAATACATGGGGGAAAAGACTTATTTGTTTATCATCTGAGAGTGGCTAGAAAAGCTAAGAAACTGAAAGGGAATAATGTAAGAAAGAACCAAGTTCCTTCCTACCAAGTCCAGCATGTTCAATAAGCCAATTACACTTCCATTAATGCATGTGTATAAATTACTTTGGTGGCTAAAGACACACACAGACCATTACAACTTTCTCATGATGCGCCCCTCCAACACAGCTTCGGCTGCCCTTGGGGGGGAAATAAATTAGGTCATCAATTGGAGTGTAAGACTGAGAAGGTCATTTTGTCCCTGCTCAAATTATAAGTCACCTATTAAACTGAGACTTTAGTTTCTCTTTTCATTTTAAATCCACATATATCATGAAGTCTGCAAGCCAGCTAAAGATGAGCCCCTTGGTTGTGATTGAATATCTTTATCTTTCTTGTAATTCACTGATCTTCCACTTTTCCTAAGAGATGTCTTCTTTATCATGACCATCACTCACAGATCAGGCTACTGGTGAGCTGAGGTGAACATTTTCTCCTTGGGTAATTTAAAACATGATCTGAAAGCTGGATATGTTTGTGAGGAGAATGCATTTTTACTCTCTAAAATCTGTTTGGAAGAGCTGGTTGAAATTTTTTCCTGACTATTTTCAACCTCCATTTAGCAGAATGAAGTCTGAAAGAAATATAGAAAAGTACATCAATTATTTAGCATGGAATTAGCAAGAGCCATGTGACCTCTGTGATTCTTTTAGAACCTTCTGTGCATTTAGGAAAAATAGCTTGTAGAAGCTATTTTCAAATGATTTTCAAATAATTTTGACATTTTTCAAATAATCTCACTGGCTTCCCCAAAACTATGCAGAAACGTTATCCCCAGGAAATCATTCAGATACAGCATCTTTCTATCAGTGTAACAGAATCAAACCTAACTAGGATTCCACTACGGTGTTAACTCAAAAGTTCAAATACCACAAGCCAAACAAGAAGCCAACACTAGAAGGTGCGTATACGATTGCTCTGATAGCCACGTGTAACCTTGCGGATCTACTCCAGTCCACAGGAATCTTGTCTCTTCCTGACTTTCTAAGGAAGCAATGTTGAAAGAATTTTCATGATCATGTAAATATTTTATATATGCACTGTCCAGTATGGTAGCTATTAGCCACTGGTGGCTAATGCAACTGAAATGCTGAATTCTTCACTTTATTTAAATTTAAATAGTCATAATATGGGTCAGTGTCTACCATTTTGGACCAAACTGGCCTATAGTATTTATCATTGTTTGCTATCAAGAGAATTATCTTAGAGAGTAAGTCTTACAGCTAACCAAGCTTTCTAGAAACTCAAGAGCAATCACTAAATCTTTTGTTTTGCCAAATGGCTCTCAAACTTATTTTTAAACAGCAATTCCTTTTCTTCCTATTTATCTTTTCTTTTCAAAATATCTCTCTTCTATGACAATACCACTGCTCTTTAGAGATTAGAATGGATGTCTTTCTAAAATGATTTAAGGGAAAAAAAAAAATGCAATACACCTATATACCTTCTGGAACAGCATCCACTGAGCATAATTTAATCTTTCCTGCAGGCCTCACAGTCATTGTTATAAACACAGGCTATCAGACTCAGAAAAAAATGCATCAATTACTATAATGCACCTTAATGCAATGAAGCCCTCAGGGTCACTGAGCTCAGTGGGACTATTTAAACCTACCCCAGGCATAGATGTTTATAGCTTTCTGTCACATCTGTTGCGTAGCTATTAATGTCAAGCTCTATTACTGTCAAAGTGTCTGGCTATATTTATTTACTACCTACCTTGTTTCAAAAGGGTGCTTGCTTGTGTTTGTGGTAGCTCTTTTCCCTCATTTGTTTCTCCGATTTGCTACTTTCAGATGCTACAACCAGAGTTAGAAGTGTTTGTAAAGTAAGAACAGTCAGGGTACAAATAAGGGTGCAAAGAGTTCTTAGTAAACTCCATTTTTATTTATTTGTTTATTTATTTATTTACTTATGTAAATTTCTTTTTAGGTTAACGTGAGGGTACAACCAGGTCAAAATATTTGATTGTGTTAGGTAGAGTTAGTCTTGTGGTTATATCCCACACACAAAAGTTGTGCCAACGCCCCCCACCCTGTGCCCATTCAGTGAGAACATCACAACCCCCTCCCCTTCTCTCAATACCCCTCTCCTCAACTTGAATTCAAATGAGTATGAGTTTTTCTCCTATTTGGGCATGCACTGGATGGTCTACTGGTCTATTAGTATCAAGCACATTGAATATTTGCTTTTCCATTCTTGTGATACTTTACTAAGAAGAATGTGTTTCAACTCCATCCAGGATATTACAAAAGATGTGAAGTCATCAACTTTTTATGGCTGAATAGTATTCCATAGTGTGCATGTACCACAATTCATTAATCCATTCCTGAGCTGATGGGCACTTAGGTTGTTTTCATGTCCTGGTGATTGTAAATTGAGCTGAAATAAACAATCCAGTGCAAATGTCCTTATGGCAAAGTGATTTTTTTTCTTCTGAGTAGATGCCTCACAGTAGGATTGTGGGGTCAAATGGGAGCTCTAATTGGAATTCTTTGAGGATTCTCCATATTTCTTTCCAAAAAGGCTGTAGTAGTTTGCAGTCCCACCAACAGTGTAACAGTGTTCCCCTCTCTCCATATCCACACCAGCATCTGCAGCTTTGGGACTTTGTGATGTAGGCTAATCTTACTGGGGTTAGGTGATACCTCAGGGTAGTTCTGATTTGCATTTCTCTAATGATTAGGGATGATGAGCATTTTTTCATATGTTTGTTAGTCATTCATCTGTCCTTCTTAGAGAAGGTTCTATTCACATCTCTTGACCAGTGATATATGGGATTGTTGGTTCTTTTTTTTGTTGATTAATTTCAATTCTTTATGGATCCTACTTATCAAGCCTTTGTCCAAATCCTAATAAGCAAATATCTTTTCCCATTCCCAAGATTGTCTATTTGCTTTAGTTGTTGTCTCCTTAACTGTCCAAAAGCTTTTCCAGTTTAATTAAGTTCCATTTATTTATTTTTATTGTTCTTGAAATTTCCAAGAAATCTTCTTCATAAAATATTTCCCCAGGCTGATATCTTCAAGTGTTTTCCCCACACTTTCTTCAAGGATTTTTATTGTTTCGTGACTTAGATTTGAATATTTTATCCATCTTGATTCAATTTTTGTAAGTGGTGAAAGGTGCAGGTCCAGTTTCAGTTTTTTAAGAAATGATCAAAGCTATCTATGACAAACCCACGGCTATTACTTAATGGAGTAAACCCATTACTTAATGGAGTAAAACTGAAAGCTTTTTCACTTAGAACTGGAACCAGACAAGGTTGTCCTCTATCACCACTACTATTCAACATAGTGCTAGAAGTTCTAGCCAATACAATCAAGCAAGAGAAGGAAATAAAGGGCATCCAAATGGGAACAGAGGTCAAACTCTCACTCTTTGCCAATGATATAATCTTATACTTAGAGAATCCCAAAGACACAACTATTAAGACTCCTGGAAGTGATTAAAAAAAAATACAGTAATGTCTCAAAGATATAAAATCAATGTCCACAAATCAGCAGCCTTTGTATATGCCAATAAAAGCCAAGTCAAAAAGCTAATCAAGGACACAATTCCCTTCTGAGTAGCTTCAAAAAAATTGAAATACCTAGGAATATACCTAACAAAAGAGGTAAGGGACCTCTACAAAGAAAATTGTGAAACCCTAAGAAAAGAAATAGCAGAAGATATTAACAAATGGAAGAACATACCATGCTCATGGCTGGGAGGAATCAACATTGTGAAAATGTCTATATTTCCCAAAACAATCTACAGATTCGATGCAATCCCCATTAAAATAGCAACATAATACTTTCAAGATTTGGAAAAAATAATTCTTCATTTCGTATGGAACCAGAAAAAAACCCTGTATAGCAAAGGGAATTCTTAGCAATAGAAACCAAGCTGGGGGCATCACTCTAAACTTCACTTTTAACACCAGGACCTCTTGACATCTACTTTACCAAGGAGCCTTTTCTGCTTATTCCTTAGTTCCAGGCAGACAACTTGCATAACAGCTGCTTACAGATGGGTCAGGTCTTAGCTTTCTGCTGGAAAGGATCTTATTCTTTCCCTTAATTGTTACTTAACTTTGTATTCAGTATTACATATTTCCACAATTAGCATATAAACATTTGGTAACAAAGGAGAACAGGAGAATAAAGGGGAAAAGAATGTGCTATTCTTACTTGTATTCCCTCCAATATTTTGCCTGGCACTACAAGGATCAACTGGATATTGAATGAACTAATAATGGGTTTTACTTTGGGGTTTATTTCATAATAAAAATGATTTTCACAGTTAAATATTACTCAAAGCAGAAACTACAGATGTTCAACAATGATTAAGTATTGATATTCTTTAGTTGTTTTTATCTGATTTGTTCAGAATTGTTAAAAGTTGATTCCCATGGCCATATTCAATTACATTCATGATATGATCAGATGTTCATTACTCCCTGACAACTCTTGCTTTTTGAGGCCAGAAAAGGAATCCAGAAAAATTCTAGAACTTCCTAAACAAAACTGAACTAGTGAAATTCTACAAATGAACCCAATACTCTAAGAGAATCTCCCCCAGCATCCCCAAGTAGGAGAGAACAATTACATCTCTGGTCTTAGACGCAACACTTCCGTTAATGTAGCCTAGGAGTGAATCAGCTTTTTAAGACAGCCACATTACACTCTTGATTCATATTTGAACTTACAATTAACTTGAAGCCCCTTCCCACTATATATTAATAGTTATTACTCTCCGTTCCCTATCTCAGCCAGTCACCCCAAGATTTGGAGAAAGGTGAAATAAACCTTGTCTGGAAAAATTTAGAGACCCTATCCTTACGGATGTTCTTTCCAAAAACAATTTGACTCCATGAAATCTCAAAATATTCACAGCTCTGTCATTCACTGACACTTTGAGTGTCTTGTTTCCTTCATGTATTCTGTGACATTTGCAAGGATCCAGCTTTGGCCAAAACAAGCAGCCCTATCCTGTGTGAGCCACACAGACAATGCAAGTGGCTTCCTAGGAAATAAATCAGATTTATCAAAAGAATCTTCAAAGTGTGAATCCAGCTGGAAAGATTCCTTTTTAAGCTTAAGCATGAGTAATTCTGGCCATGTCTGAGTCATTGGAATGGGCAATGGGAAGCCTGTCAGTGGGAAGGAAAACTCTTGCTTCATAAAGGGATCAGACAGGGGGCCTACAACCTGCACCCTACACATCCCAGCTTCCAGGTCAGCACGAAGCAAGAAGATCACAAAGATGGGAGGAACCCACAAACAGTGAGGAGGGGCCCTCAGAAATGCCCAACACGCTGAAGTACAGAGCAGGAGGCAAAACCAACTTATGAACAGCCTGTCACCACAGGGTAGATGGGCAGAATTGACAGTGTAAAAATGTCTAAAGTACGCAAACTGATCAGATTCAATGCAACCCTCATTAAAATACTGTCATTTGATCGGCTCCTGGACCTCTGTAAGAGCTGCGCCCACTCAGCAATCTGCCCCCCCCCCCCCGAACCTGGTAAGAGCTGCACCCGCTGGGCCTCCACACACCCTGACCAGGAACTCAAGGAGCTGCACAAACCCCCGTCCTCCCTCCTGTACTCTCCCTGCCTCCATACCTGCCTGCTCGTCCAACCAGGGACTCTGGTAGCCACGTGCCCTCCGGAGCCCTCCTGCCTCTGTGCAGAGCCCTTCTCCTGGCCAGAGACTGATGGAGCCTTGGGCTCTCTGAGACAAAGTCACCGGGCACCAGGCACTCCCAGAACTGTGTGCAACCCTCCACTCCCCACCCCCTCCGCCCTGTTGCTGGACCGAGGTGTGTCCCACTCCAGAGCTGCTCCCACAACCAGAACTCCCTGGCTGGGGCAGCCACAGAGGAACTACACTGTATCACTCCCTACAAAGATCCAGCAACAATAGAGTGATCCCACTGGGGTCTAATCTTGGAGAGACACCTCCCCAATTCTGTGTACGGCCAGAGGCAACGGTGAAAAACAATCATGAGTGAAATCAACAGAAAAACTCTGGCAATATGAATAATCAGAGTAGATCAACTCCCCCAAGGATCAATGGGGCAGACACAGCACAAGATCCCATGCACAAACAAATAGCTGAGATGTCAGAAATCGAATTCAGGATCAGGATAGCAAATAAGATCGAATTAGAATTCTAAGCAGTAACCCAAAAGATATCTCAAGAATTCAATGAATTCAAAGACCAAATGAC
>CAUYPK010059886.1:0-21389 GCA_963574355.1 Loris lydekkerianus
CTTACCCGTCTTTGGGTACTATGAATGTAATCCACCATGCAGCCTCTCCATATCCTGTCTTAGGTTGTCCCCGCTTTGGGAATCTTACCCATCATTGGTGCTATGGAGGGCAGTGAAGAATAATAGTTAGATTCTTGGTTAATGATGGCTACTTTAAAATCTTTGTCTGCTAAATCTGGTCCCTTTCACAGGCAGTTTACATTACCTTTTTTTTTTTTTTTTTTTTTTTTACCATGAATGGGCCATACATTTCTTTCTTTTCATTCTTCATAGTTTCATTGGTTAAAAATTGAACATTTAACTAATGTGTTATAGGAACTCAGTATTCTTGTTTCTTCCTCCTTAGTGTTTATTATAAAATCAATGTACAAAAATAAATAGCATTTTCTATACCAATGACAACCAATCTGAGAATCAAATCAAGAATACGATCTCATTTACAATAGCTGCAAAATTAATAAATAAATAAAATAAAATATATGGTGATACATTTAACCAAGGAGGTAAAATATCTATATTAAAAGAAAGAACTGCAAACAGGCTTGGTGCCCGTATCATAGTGGTTAGGGCACTAGCCACATACAACAAGGCTGGTGGGTTCAAATCTGGCCTGGGCCAGCTAAACAATAATGACAAGTGCAATAAAAAATAGCCCGGTGTTGTGGTGGGTGCCTGTGGTCCCAGCCACTTAGGAGGCTGAGGCAAAAGAATCACTTGTGCCCATGAGTTTGAGGTTTCTATGAGCTGTGATGCCACGATGACATAGTAAAACTCTGTCTCAAAAAAAAAAAAAAAAAAAAAGAACGGCAAACCATTGATAAAAGAAAGAGTAGATAACATAAACAAATGAAAAAACATCCCATGCTCATGGATCAGAAGAAGTAATATTGTTAAATGACTCAGCCATCTGTAGATTCAATGTAGTTCCCACCAAAATACCAAACATGATTTTCTATATAATTAAAAAAAAATTAAATTTATGTGAAACCGAAGAGGAGCCTGAATAGCCAAAGCCAACCTAAGCCAAAGAATAAATCTGAAAGCATCACACTATGTGCCTTCAAATTATACTACAAACCTAGTAATAAAACACATGCTACTGGCCTAACAATGGAACAGAATAAAATCCCATAAATAAAACCATATACCTACAACCAACTGATCTTCAACAAAGCAGAAAAAACAGATACTGGGAAAGCAACATACAAAATGTGCTGGGATAGTTAGATGTCCACATGCAGAAGAATGACTGCGTCTCTTTCTCTCACCATCTATCAAAAGCAGCTCAAGATAATTTAAAGACATAAGTGTAAGACCTAAAACAATTAAAATATTAGGGGAAGTATCCTCAACATTAGCCTAGGTGAAGAATTTACAACAGAGACTTTAAAAATAAATAAATCAGATTTAATTTCTGCACAGCAAAAGATACAACCAACAGAGTAAACAGACAACCTTCAGAATGAGAGAAAACATTTACAAGCCATACATCTGACAAAGGCCTGACAGAGTGTATAAGGAACTCAAGTCAACATGAAAATGAAATAACTCCATTAAAAAGTGGGCAAAACATAAGAGCAGACATCTTTCAAAAGAAGAAAAACTGATGTCCAATAAGCACATGAAAAAATGGTCAACTTTACTAATTGTGAGGTAAACGCAAATTAAAACCACAATGGATATGGGAGGAGGAAGGGTATTCAGGGGGGACCTCACCTCATGTGCATGATGCAATGGTACATTTCAAAACTATTAAGAAATGAGTATAATTGTCATGGATGTATTACTTAGTTCAATGTAAGCATGTCACATTATATCAAAGCAGTACCCTGAACCCCATAAATGCATCTATGTACAAAGTTATGATTTAATAAAAAATAATAATAATAAAAGAAACAAAAATAAATAAAACCACAATGGATTATTACCTTACCCCTGTTAGAACAGTGATCATTAAAAAATCAGAAAGCAATAGATGCTGTGGAAAGGGAAGGCTCATACTCTGCAGGTGGAAATATAAATTAGTACAACCTCTGCAGAGGTTGTATTGAGGTTTCTCAAAGAACTAAAGGTAGATCTACCACTTGAGCCAGCAATCCCACTATGGGGGAAGTGATCAGAGGAAAGGAGTCATTTTATTTAAAAAGACACCTATACCCACGTATTTATTGCAGTACAGTTCACAATTGCAAAAATATAGGATCAGCCAGGCATGGTGCCTCATGCCTATAATCCCAGCATTGCAGGAGACTGAGGAGGGAGAATTGCTTGAGCTCAGGAGTTCAAGACTTGCCTGAGTGAGAGAAAGACCCCAACTCATTAAAAAATAATAATAATAATAACTCAGCTGGGTGCTGTGGCGAGGCCTTATAATCTCAGAAGCTTCTGGAGGCTGAGGCAGCAGGATGTCCACAGCCTGAGTATGAGGCTGCAGCGAGCTATGACACCATTGCACTCTGCTCGGAGCATAGGGTAGGACTCTGTCTCAACAACAACAAAAAGGAGGCAAGGAAATAAAAAGAAAAAATAATAAATAAGCAAGGAAATAAAAAGAAAAAATAAGTATAGGACCAACCAATGAGTGAATGAAATCAGTACATATATACACCACAGAATACTACCCAGTATCAGAAAGAATGAAATAACGCCTGCTGCAGCAACTTGGGTGGAACTGGAGGACGTTGTCCTCAGGGAAGGAACCCAGGAATAGAAAAATAAATGCTGCATGTTCTCATGTGTCAATGGGAGCTAAACTATGGCTACATAGGGGCACAGAGAGTGGTATAACGGACATCAGAGACTCAAAGGAGGGGCGGTGGGAGTGACTGCAGGATGAACAATGACCTGTGTGGCACAATGTACACTACTGCTCGGTGACGGGTACACTGACAACCCAGACTTCACCACGCATGTAACAGAATTCAACTGGTACCCACTAACTCTATCAAAAGAAAAAAAGGAACCCTGATGAAAAAGAAATAGGCTAAGAGCTTGAATACGTATATTTCTCCAGAGGAAACAAAAAGTATATGAAAAAATACAACATCACTAACCACCAGGGACACGCAACTCCAGGCCACAGTGAGACACCACCTCATCACACACACAAAAGATAACAAGTTTTGTTGAAAATGTGGAGATACTAGAACACAAGATAACCAGTGTTGGTGAAAATGTGGAGAAATTTAAAAATGTGCACTCTGTTGGTGGGAATGTGAAATGCTGTAGCTGCTATAGAACACAGCATGGAGGATCCTCGAAAAAGTTAAAAATAGAACCAGCGGACCATCCAGCATATGGATCCAGAAACGCTTTCTGAGATGGATATGCCAAAGAGAGATTTGCATGCCTGTGTCACTGCTGCACTATTCATAGGAGCCAAGATGTGGAAACGGCCTAAAAGTCCATCAGAGAATGAGTAAAGAAAATTTTATACACATAGAATGGAATATGATTCAGCCCTACAAAGCAAAAAGACTATCCTGCCATATACAACACACAGATGGGCGTGAAGAACCTCAGGGTACCTGAAATCAGCCAGTAACACTAGAAAAATACTCCACTCAACATGCCATATCTAAAGGAGCCACAGAGAAGGACAAGGGTGGAGGCCGTGGAGGGGATGGGGAGGGGAGTGTTGTGCGCGATGGGTCTAAAATCTCAGCTAGGCGAGGTCAGTTCCAGAGACGTGCTGTGCAACATTGCATTTGCAGTCAACAGTGCGGCACTGTGTGGCATCCGTAAGTGTTCTTACCACAGTAATAACTTGTTTTAAACTGCCTATTAAATAACAGCACCCCAGTAATAGCAGCACATAAAAAGTCAAATAGCAAAGATCAATTTTCTGTGTCAATGGTTTTATGGCCCTAAATTTCACTGTGGCACCTGGTGGGAAGTTAAGATTTCTTTTCATTTTCAAGCCAAAAGACAGACCAGAACTGAGATCTATCCTTGCATGATAATCTTATTCTAGCTTCTATTTTATACTCTCCTTTAATTATCTTTAAATATTTAGCTAATTTTTATTAAAAGTTATAACCAGGATTCAATTTTTCTATAGGGATTTATAAAAGCCTACCAGGGATACAATGGGCCATAAGTGCAGGGCACACCTCCCCAGTGCCAGAGGACAACGACAATCACAGTCACCAGCAGAGGACAGCTGCCCTAGCAGCAAGATTATCAGTGGGAGGCAGGTTAGGCTGAAATGAACCAAACGAGAGCATAAAGTCCCAACGCAGGGTCCCGAGTCCATGCGTGGCGGCCTCACAGAGAATGTTCCTAACCTTCCAAAGGGCCTTGTAATAGGCTTTTTCCTAGAAATTGCATGACTGGAAGTTCCATGTAATTAAAAAAGAAAACCTCTGACTTCACCAACTATCAGAAAAATACATGGGGTATCAAATGTTAACCAGTTAGTTTGTTAGGAAGTTGAAACCTAATATCCAGGATATGAAGACAGAAGTGATTTGAAATGTAAACTGAAATAATGCTTTGAAAGAGAATTTGGCAGTGATGTCAAAGAATACAAATCAAAGACTTGCAATCCAAACTCCAGCTTCCAGAAACAATATACAGACACAAAGATGTCCAATAAGTCATTGTTTTCTGGTGAGAAAAATTAAAGAACAAAGGAAATGTTCATCATGAGAAGACTCCCTACAGGAATCGAACACATGTACACAAATATGCAATTGTCGTTTCAAAAAAAAAAAAAAAAAAAAAATGGGCTAACTCCGTATGGTTGACTTGGAATGATGTCACTTTAACCTGGGTCCCCTGGAAAACATGGCCTGAGACACAACTAAGTGGTGACGTGTGCAATGGGAGGTACAAACCCAGGACAGCCAGAGTGAGGCAAAGGAGAAGTGAGACAGTGCTGTGCAAATAAGCCAGACACAGCCCGCACATCAGCCTCTAGATTGTTTACTCCTTAGTAAAGAACTTGCTTACAATAGCAGGCTGAGCCCTATTTGCTCAAAAGCCTGCCAGCACCAAACTCAAACTTTCACAGCTTCAGTTGTTTTAAACAGACCAAATAAGCATATTTTTAGGCATTTACAGCCTACTTGCTTTGTGTACCCCACAAAAAGGCACCCAACATCTGATAACTGCAGACAAGATAAACTCCAGGGCTGTGCAGACGCCAAGCTCCTGTGGCCCTTTGGAGCTCTCTGACCAGACTCCCCTGCTACAGGGTGGCATCAACTGGGCAGGCGAGCCCCGCCCCAGGCCTCCTCGCTCCACCCCTGCATTCCCTCCTGTCTTCTGCTTCTGAGCAGCAGCCCCCATGGCCCAGCTCTCCTGCCCTGGGAACATCCTGCCCTAAATAACGCCAAGTGTGACATGCCACCTTGCGGTCATCTCTCTTCCCACAGTGGCCCCCAAATCCCTTAACCCCTCCACTGAATGCAAAGGATGGGAAATAAGGCAAGAGGAGACATCACATCACTGGGCGTCGTTTCATGAAAGTCCCAAAGTGACACCACAGGTCCCCCAGCCATGGGTCATGTTCCTGGGATTCCGCAGACAAGCCTCCAAGCAGAGGAAGGAGAAATCTATACTATTGGCTTCCTCTCTCCCAGCATGAACTCATCCGATGCGGAGTTAATGCCTCTGCACATTATCCAGCCCTATCCTTATCCAGCCCCTTCCACTCAAGATCGCAGAAGTGACAGGAGGTGCCAGAAACTCTGTGCCTGCAGCTGGCTGGCTGGCTCCCTGAGAGCAGCTGAGTCTCACCCCATTGTCAGAACCACGAATGTCCAGGTAAGTGGCTGTGGATTCAGGAAGCAAATGAGGAAACCTAAGAATGGGTCAGGCACGTTTTTTTGTTTGTTTGTTTTGTTTTTTGTAATACACATATAGTGTTGCAGCAAATTGCCAGAAAGAAACAAATTTCAAAAAATGTATGAAATGATCACCTTGATTTTGATATGTACCCTTCCTTCCACAATTTTTGGAAGCACATAAAAACTATTTACAATGATTTTCTCTAAAACAAGAGGGATTTAACTTTGTCACTTTCTTTATTAGAAAAAGCAATGTGTCCTTACCTAATTGTTAATACTTGGAGTGTGTATAAAGTAAAAAGTGACTGGGACTCAGCTTCTAGATGCTGGATATCCAGTTCTATCAAATGCGGGGTGTGCCCAGATTTCTTTGAAGGGAACATTTTAGAGGACTCTTCCCCAGACCCTCCCAGAATGGATGAGTTTGAAACCATAAAGGAAAGGATATGATGGTCCAATTTCCCCTCACACCCCACTGCCTACAATCATGCAATGTCCCTCCTCAAGCAGGTCTCTGGAAAACTGTAGGTCATCACTTCTTAAAATCAATGATGCCATAGTTTCCCTGAACTGGCACAATATTTAACTGCCATCTCTCATCTTCAGAATGATCCAGGCCAGGATGACAGGCAGAAAGTCTCTAAATAAAGGCATTTACAACTTATTGAGAAACAACTAGTAACAGTTTTCTTAAAAAACAAGTGGACCAAGTGCAGATCTCTGAGTTTTTTCGTTTGTTTTCTGTTTATTTTTCTGAAATACAGCTAGAAAATACTATTCAGTTCAAGGCCCAATTTGTAGGAAAGAATCCTGGAGTCAGAGGAAATTAAGGCAAACTCCTACAACAGAAAACTATTCCTGATTCCTGAGCACAGGAATCCAGACTCCCAATGATGAGTCATGTTGATGAACCAAATTTAGATAATGAAACATCGGAAACACAAGCTGGGGGGGGGGGGACAGGGAGGGGCAGGGGAGGGCGAGAAGAATGTTATTCCTAAGTGAATACATTCTGCAAACTGGGATTCCAAGCACTTTCTCTGCGTGTCACAGACCCCTGCACAGCCGATGAACCTGGCCCTAAAACCAGAATCTCTGCTCCTTTCCCAACAGTTTACACATGAAGAAATTAGATTCAAAAAATGAGATGTTCTTCACCCAAGATTATTCCCACATGAGTAGGAAGGAAGACATGATTCTGATTGCAGGTGCTGTGGTTTGTATATGTCCTCAAAAGTGTATGTGTTGGAAACTTGGTCTCCAAAGCAGCAGTATTAAGAGGTGATTGCATTGGGAGGTGATTGCATCCTGAGGGCTCTGCCCTTATGAATGTATCAATCCATTCACAGATTAATAGCTAAATGGATTAATTGGTTATGGAGGGAGTGAGCTAGTTATCATGAGAGTGGTCTATTATAATAGTCACTTTGGGCTCAGCACCTATAGCTCAGCAGCTAGAGCACCAGCCACATACACCAGAGCTGGCGGGTTCAAGCCCAGCCCAGGCCTGCCAAACAACAATGACAACTACAACCAAAAAATAGCCAGGCACTGTGGTGAGCATCTGTAGTCCCAGCTGCTTGGGAGGCTGAGGCAAGAGAATCGCATAAGCCCATGAGTTTGAGATTGCTGTGACACCACAGCACTCTACCCAGGGTGACAGCTTCAGACTGTCTCAAAAAGAAAAAATTAAAAGAAGGTAGGCAAAAGTCACTTTGGCTGTCTCTTCTGAGACTGCCTAACATGTGACGCCCTGCGCCTCCTTGGGACCCCATAGTAAGAAAGTCCTCATCAGGTGTGACCGAGGAACAACTTTAGAGTTCCTAGCCTCTGGAGATGTAAGAAATAAGTTTCCTTTCTTTACACATTATGGATGCAGTGGGGTGAGTGCTCAGAAAGGTGCACCCATTGCTCTAGCCTGGAGCAGACACAGTGGCTCACAGAAAAAGGGGGAGCACATCCTAAAAGAACAGGTGAGGGCGGGCACCGCAGGCAAGAGCATCCAGGAGAAACCCCACATGCGCAGAAGACCGGAGGTGGCTGACACGCATCATCATACTTGCGTGGAGGAACAGCAGGATCTGGGGCTGGAAAGATACACGGGTCATAATTTGGCCAACAGAGAGTGCCAGCTTGAATTTTTTATTTTGAATCAAGTTTTAATGCACATGGTGGTCATAATTTTTTCTTATAGAACACTGTGTGGGGAAACTCCAAGAGTAGCTGTGTGGTCGATACACCATTGGGCTCCTTTGCTTGAATCGCCTTTAATACATTTTTTGCTCCAGGATCCCAGACAGCCAGCATTCTAATTGCCTCATGGTCACAGGAGCTTCATTAAATGCCCGGAGATGGCAAGTGCCGCATTCTAAGACAGCTGCCGAAGTACCTACTGCAAGACTGTCCTAAGTGTGTAGAAATATGAGGGGTCACTGTCTACCATGCTGTGACAAAGATCAGAAGCCTGCACCTACTCATTGTTATGCATAACAGTGAAGAGAGGAAAGAAACTGTTTTGACTGAGAGATGCTTAGATATTCAAGACTTAAGCACTTGTGTTCTGGAGCCTGCTGCAAGTACATTTTCAGACAGTTCTGTTTTGATGTTTTCAAAGCTTTCCTTAAAGCCAGTCAAGACACAGAGAGATTTGCATACTGAGTGTACCACAACTGCAGAAAGGTGACCTCAGTCCCTCCTTCCTTTGCTCTCCTGTTTGGTCTCTTCCCCTGCATAGGTCACCTTGAAGGTCAGCTTGTGTACGTGCCCTGAGGGAGGAGAGGCTCCGTGCTCCTGCCACAGTGAGATAATGAACGATTAAGTCATAGGAAGCACCAGTGCCCCAAGTTGGGCCGGAGCAAATCCTGATCTTTACCGAAATATTACTTGATGGTCTGAGATGTATATACATGGGAAATGATCACTACAGTCAGCAAATGTACACATCCCTCACCTCTGAGAGTTACTTTTTTTTTTTTTTTTTTTTTTTAGTTTTGATCTTCTGCAAACTACGAGGGCTGTGTGTCCCTGCAGGTGGTCTGGGAAAGAGACAAAAACGGCACAACAGAGACCTGCCAAATCAGGAACTGGACTCAGAGACAAAGTGAGACATCAGAGCCAGCACGGGCCAGGCCAGGACCAGGAGCAGAAGACGAGAGTAATTATCTCAAGTCAGCAGGCCAGCTGGAGCCTACAAGGGTTTGCCACTTCCTATGAGACAGGGTGACCTATAATTTTCTGGGAACACTTCTCAGAGCAGAAGGGGATGCAGCTACTAATTACCACAGAACAAAACCTGCCGGGCAGATCTGCACACAGGTCACCCTGTGTGTCCCTCATGTCCAATCCCCTTTGCTTGGCAAGCAAAGCTACCACAATCAGACCCCCTCTCTGTCCTCAGTATGGTCACTTTATGGCCCTCAGGCTGGTCATCTACTTGTCTTGAGCTCTATCTATTCTGGCTTCCCCAGTCTGCAAAGCAGATGCACACAGGTGGACACACACGTGTGCAAACACTCACACTCACTGTGTACACACACGCCCGCATGCACACAGGCATGATCACAGGCACACACACACAGCCTGTGTGCCCTCCCCCCCTCCGGCAGCTGAGTGAGAACACAGCACACAGACCTCCTCCTGCTCTGGCAGGTCCTTGCTCCACACCCGTCCTGCCCATCATCTCCCGTCCCCAGACCCCACTCCACCCTCGCCTTGCACCTCTGAACTGGAAGGCAGCAGCCCTGTGTCCAGTCACTGCTGGCGGCCCCATCACCACAGACACTCCTCACCTAGGCCCACTCTCCTCTGCTGTGAAGTGGGCATACCAGCCTACCAGCCCTGCCTCTGACGGCTGGTGGAACAGTGTGAAAGTGGTACCTCTGCCTCCAGTCTCCTGGGCTGAGCTGGGGCTGCCCCTACCACCCTCCCCTGCTGCTCCCCAGCTGGCTGGCTCCGGATGACTTCAGCAGGTGGGAGCGCCACCAGATGCAGAGTACTCCTGCCCCTCCCAGCTGCCTCCCACAGCAGGGCAGAGGCTGATGCCCTCCCAGCTCAGCTCCTGCCAGACAGCCCTCAGGGCTGTAGCCCTTTCTGGCTCACATGACAGCGTGTGTCCCCACCAGCCCCCACTCAGCGGCCACCCTCTGCTCTCCCTGCCGCCCCCCTCACCTTCATGCCCACTCCTCTGTAACCCACGCCTGTGGGGTCTCTTCGGCTGCAGGCTCTGACAGCAATGCTCGCCCTGCCAGGCTCCTGCCTGAGGAAGCACAAAATGCACGTAAGAGAGACATTGTGCCTGGAGCTCAGAGGATGGGACTGACATGATGAGGACGTGTGAAGGGGACCTTTGGAAGACAGCAGGAGCTGAACTGGGTGGGCAGGGCTCCAGTGTGAACGTGTTCCCAGCCCTTTTCTCAGGACAGTCCCAGCTGACACCTGTCACCCCTGCAGGATCACTACTAGCAGCTCCCTTCACTCTCAGAGTGTCCTGATCTGGACAACAGGTAAATGGTGAGAAAGAGGAAAGCAGCCCTGGCCCCAGGAGCCGGCCTTGGTGTCCTGCTGTTGAACATCAGCATTGAACAAGGCCACCCCGATCATGATTGATAAAGACAAAGCAAGAGTGCGCCTTCATCTGTCTGATGCAGGCAGAGCACAGACATCTCAGCAAACATCCCAGACTCTCAGCTCAGATGTGATCTTGGTGCCTTTTCGCTGGAGGATTTGATAATGTCCAGCCTATACTTGGCAAACAGAAAATGGAAAGACTTTTTTTAGGCCAAAGCAAACACTTAAAATTAGAAATAAGTAAGGCAGGTCCCAAGAACTATGAAAACTGCCATGAAATTGCTTAAATTTATCACTGTTGACCTAAAGAGTATCTACCTTTTGGGATCATCTTCTCCCAAGTGACCATAACTCAATTTTAAGTTCCTGCCATCCTAACCACAATTCTTGAAGGAAAAGTCACAAGTGGACTGTTGTGTCCCACAGAAATCCTGGATGAGCCGTGGGCTTATTCAGTCCAGAAACGGTGCTGAGCACCCCGGATACAATGACGATATCTGTCCCCTCACCACTACTTTCTGCTTACAAATTAGATCTAAAAGACCATAAAATGCTGATCACTTCTGAGGGCTCTGGAGGCCCTGAGGCTGAATCACTGCATTTGCCAAAACACTTAACATAATTAAGTTTTGTTGGAGGAGAAGCTCAGTTACCCACTTGGGATCGTTTGGGATTCATCTTAAAGCTAAAAAGCTAAAGGTTCGTGTTTTTGTTTCTTTAGTCATCTGTGTGTATTGCAGGTCAGCTCAGTGAAATAATCTGGCCAGGGTATTGAAGTTCCTAATATTTCTGCATTTTTTAAATGATGGCCTGGATTCATTCAAGGACATCCAGTCTACTCAGTAATGAATGGCCTGGTGAGAAACCTCTTGCACGCAAGATGGGGAGCTAAGGAAACGCACCACTACCCTGGAAATGATGGTCAAGCTGAGAGACGCTGGTCTTCACCTGCCCCTGCCAAGCACCTCTCTCCTCCTCCCCCAGCTCCCTGCAGCGCACTCTGGGAGGGAGCGCTGTCCTGCTCTGCTTCTGCGCACCTGCACAAAAGGCTCAGTAGTCACTGTTCCTGCTTCCTTTCCCTAGCATCCTGCCATAATTACCTGAATGATAATTATAGGTGGGGTGGTACGTGATCATGTTGTTCTTCTCAGATAACCTATTTGCATTCACTTGGGTGTACTGTTTGCGTTTACTCCCCCAAGCCCAGAAGTATGAAATAAACATTAGAATCCCAGGTGCCACCATTAAGCTTGGGACAGAAGGGCTGAAGCTGCTTACAGGCATGACATTAAGAAAACAAAAAGAGCTTTTAGTGAAGAAATAGAGAGAAAGAAAACTACATTAAACTCAGAAATACAGTGAGAAGACACAGGCCACCCCTGAGATCCGGTTGCTAGAATCCTCAGAGGACCTTCACAAAATGACCTTGACCGCTAAGGTCATCCCTCTGGATTCCCAGTTGGAGCTGTGACACCCTCCCAGGGAACGCCATTGAGATCTCTGCGTGTGGTCTGCTCTTCTTCATTTCTGTCTGAGGGCTGAGAGGACAGTGGGAGGTGGGGCAGAGTAGCACAGCGGCGAGGGGAATGCAGGTGCTGTCCACCTGGGAGCCTGCTGCAAAGGACTGCAGAAGCATCAGGGTGCTCCATGGGGACAGGAAGAGGGAGAGGCTGACTTATTACAAGGTATGGCTCCCATGATTACACAGCTGAGAAGCCCCATAGTCAGCTCTCTGTAGGCTGGACCCTGGGAAAACCAAAAGCGTAGCTTATAGGCCTGACAGTCAGCGAGCTGGAGCTGTAGAAGAGGGGAGGTCAGCCCCCTACACACTCACACAAAGGAGCTGTGATCTTCCACAAAGAATGCAGTCACTGCTAATCGGTAGCCTGGCAGGGAGAGAGGCCACAGGGAGAGAGGTGACACAGAGATAAACACAGAAACAGAGACCAAGGGACAGAGAGAAAGAAATAGAGACACAGAGAGGGACAGGGAGGGAGCGAGAGAGACAGACATAAGGCCCGGCCTCTCCTGCCCACGGCACCTTCCATTGTCCTCATGCACTAGAATCTAGAAAGCCGGGGAGTTTTGTTGATGCAACTCACAAAGATCAATTTCCTGGGATCCAGAGGAGTGAGAAGAAGGGTGTAAGGTCCAAGAATGTCCAGCACAGTAACCCCCAAGCAGGATCAGGCCTGCCTGGAGTATTTTACTGCACAGAAAAAACAACTTTCATCCTCAAAGAGTTCACTAGGCAGGAGCTTGAAGTCAAGACACATCCAAGTTTTAATTCTGCTAGGAATTGGTTTGAGGCTCAGGAATGTTAAGCATCTCAGGCAGTATACTGTAATAATACCAGTCACCTTAAAACACCTCTGTGGCAATGAGGATGGCTAAGGAGAAAGCATCTGCTCCTTTGGACTGATAACAAAAAACCATAACCTGGGTGGCTCAGAATCAACAGAAATGTATTGCTTATAATTCTGGAGGCTGAAAGTCCAAGATTAACGTGGATTTGATGTGGTAAGGGCCCATTCCTCACACATCACATTGCATACTGGAAGGGGAAACTGCTCCCGGGGGCCTATTTTATATGGCAGTAATCCTGTTCCTTGGACCTTCACCCTCATGACCTAGTCACTGCCCAAAGGCCCCACTTCTTGATGCTGTCACAATGGGGATTAGGTTTTGACATACGAATCTTGGGGAGAACACAAATGTTCAAGTAGCATCCAGGGAGGTGCTGGTGCAGAGCAGATGCTTGGTCACTGGTCCCTGTCCCTCTACCATCCTCAAGACAAACTGGGTTACTTTTTCTTGCTTTATGACAAAGACCTGTGGCTGGTGATGTATCCTCAACAGACTATGGAATCACTACTGCCAGCATTTGCACAAGTCTACTGGAATTGGGTCCTATCTCTGAGACCCCTGAGGATCTTGATCCTTTTGTCACTTCGGGATGGAGGTTCTGAGTGGATGTGTCCAGCAGGATAATGGGAATGAGAAATCCTTCCCAAAGAGGAAGTAGTGGGATAAGGCATTTCCTGATTACACCCCTCTGCTGCCCACTGAGCAGAGGTTCTAAAGGCAGGGGGTGGGAGGATACTGGTAAATTTGATCCCCAGGGGACACTATGCAATGTCTATAAATATTCTTGTTTGCTTCTTATATATATTTATGGATTATAATGTGATATCCCCCATCAACAGTTTCATTTTCCACAGTTTTAGTTATCTGAGGTCAATCACAATCTGGAAATATTAGATGGACAATTCTGGTAATAAACAATTCGTAAGCTTTAAATTGCACATCATCCTGAGTAGCGTGTGATGTGAGTCCTTCCTTTGTCCAGTGTGTGCACGCTGCACATGCTACCCACCTGTAGCAATCTCGGTCACAAGAAGTAGGCGGAGGGCTGAGCAGAGTACAAACAAGGAGAAGGCCGAGGACAGTACAATAAGGTGTTTTGAGGGAAAGAGAAAGAGAGAGAGACCACATTCACATTACTTTTATTATACTACACTGTTATAATTATTCTATTTTAATAACAATTATTATTGTTAATCTCTTACCATGCATAATTTATAAATTAACTTTATACTAAACACATATGTACAGGAAAAACAGATACAGGTGTGTATCAGTATTCCCTGAGGTTTTAGGCATCCACTGAGGGGTCTTGGAATGTGTCCCTTTCAGATAAGGGGGATGAGGAATAACTGTACAATTTAAAACAATTAAATCAGACTGACTAACACATCCATTACCTCACTTTTCATTTTTTTGTGGTGAGACATCTGAAACTCACTTTCATAGTTGAAACACATTCTTAGTAAAGTATCACAAGAACGGAAAAGCAAGTATCCAATGTATTCAACACTAATACAAAGTCAGTAGACAGACTAATACACACCCACACAAGAGAGAAACTCAATTCAATCCAAGTTGGTTGGGGGAAAGAAAGGGGGAATTGGTGCATTCCCACATAATGGACACTATGTGAGGGTAAGTATATGGCACACCACCCGGGGGCAGGACCCAACTACAACAGGGTCTTTACCTAACAAATGCAAACATTGTAACCTAATCGCTCATACCCTCACATTAGTCTGAAATTTTTTAAGAAATGAAAATTACTATCATAAATTTTTAAATATATATTAACTAAGGGGTCAATATTCAAAATATATAAGGAATTCAAGCAACTCACAAGCAAGGAAACAAATAACCAGATTCAAATATGGGTAAAGGACCTGAACAGACATTTCTCAAAAGAAGATACACAGCCAACAGGTCAATGAAAAAATGCTCAACATCACTAATCATCAGGGGAATGTAAATCAAACCCACAGAGACAGCACCTCTCACCTGTGGGAATGGCTATTTTCTACACACATTTTTGGTTGGGGGTCTGGCATTTGGTGAGTGGAAGCCAGAGACGCTCTAAACATTGTCCAGGACACAGGGCAGCTCTTCACAACAAAGGATTGTCTAGCCACAAACTCAGCAGTTCAGGGACTGAGAACCCCTACTGCTTGGGGATCCTCCTGTGTAATGAGAAAGGGTGTGAAGGGCATATCTCTGTCATATGAATAGGGTTGGGTGGGGACACAAAAAGAATGGAAAGTTTTGCTAGAAAAGGTTTTTAAAAATCCCCTTGTTAGAGTCAAGCCACAGGGCAGTGGAGTGGTGAGTCCAAGGACTTGAAAGAGTTGACAACAAATTTGGAGTTACCCCTTCTTCAACTTCTGCTCTTTCTTTGTTTTTCTCAAATGTCCCAAGGAAATTTCCACAAAGGGGGATAGTTTAGGAGTAGGAAATTTTTCTTTCTATTTTCTCTCCTTAATCCCTAGTTTTCCCTAAGGTTGAAGAAATGTTGTAATATAACTTCATCTAAGAATAACAAAAAGCTGTCCAAATATGATTTTGTTTGAAATGACACCACATCCACATTAATTTTGGACTTTCAGCCTCCAGAATTATAAGCAATACAATTCTGAGTAGGAAAAAAAAAAAAGTCTACATAAAAAGAATGACTATGAGTTGTATGGAGATATTTACCAAGTATCTCCTATATTCATCTTGTTTCTCATCACAAAAGCATGGTTCAAATTAGCTTAAATAACAAAGGTAATGTTACTGAGTCTTGAAATTGAAAAGTCCACAGGCATGGCTTGATCCAGTGGTTCAAGGATGTTTTCATGAGTACCTCCCCACTTTCCCATTGTAATGCTAGCTCTCCTTATAGTCCCAGGACACCGTCTAGCAGTTCCCGAGGGTACAAGCTGGGAATGACCCTGAACTCACATCCCAGGATGGCTCTGAGGTTCTTCTAATGAGATTGGTCTCAGGTATCTGCCCATCCATTAACCAATCCCTACGACTGGCTGAATGAGATTAAATTAACCACTGCTGACGGCTGAATCAATCCTACACAAAACACATGGTTGCTAACAGAGGCAAAAGCAATTTCTCAAATAATTCATGGTATTATTCCATTTTACTATTTCCAAAAGGAATAAGAATGAATGCTGGGCGGCAAAAAGCAGATGCACATTATTCCTGCAAGGTTTAACCAATCAATAATGACGTATTGAGTCCTGAGCATGGTGGTTTGTGGTAAGGAGAATATGAAGTTCTGTGAGTTATAATCAATGGCTGCAAAAAAACTCAAACCGTTTAAATGGTAAGAATGGCGTGAGAATAACACTAGAAAGAAGAATTTAGCGCAGGCTGCAAATGTTAGAGATTCAGAAAAGGATAAACTGACTTCCAAGAGGAGAAGAGATTGAAGTTTTCCTCAAAAGGTGTGCAAGTTTTGCATCAAAGACAAAGAGAAATGGGTGTGTGCTGAACAAGAAGCGAATGAGACCAGGGACTGACCTGCCTGGAGAAGAGAATGAATGAGAAACCATCCCCCACATCCAAATTGATTTCCTCCACTGAGTACCTGGCTTCACCATTCATGGTGACCATGCCTTCTTATTTATCTTGACAAGCTCATTTAATTTAAGCAGAAAGAATATCTCATTGAAATTGAAAAGATTTGAGTAGTCAACCCCCTTTTATCAGTTTTCCCTTCTAGGAGAAGCATTCTGCTTATCACTTTCCTTCTTTAAAACCATTACTCAATCAGCAAGAAAGGGAACCAGTGCTTTTGCTGCACAGACTGGTGAGAAATGAGGGTGGTAATTTCCCTGAGCAGGCACTCTGGTTTGCCATTTGCCTAACCAGCTGCAGACAAACACAGTGTCTTGAAATGTCTTTAAGATTACAATGGCCTTTCATGTGAGATAACGCAGAGTGATTAAAAATGTTAGGACTGCAGACTCACAGGCAGTAGCTCAGCCAGGAAGGACTGTGTCTGCATGACCCCATGTAGACACACTTACTGCAGGCTTGGGATGATTGATCCCTTCTAGATATTCTGCTTAGTGTGAATGGCAACCAAAAATATGTCTTCTAAGTTTCCTACAGAATGATTTTGCCCCACTTGAGAACACACAAGGCAACCAGTTTCTGTTGGAATGCACACAGAAGGTTTCAGAGGTGCTATAAAGACCTCAAAGGCTTACTTCATATAGGGCTCAAATCTCTGCCTTGACAATAGACACTTAGCTCCTTACTCAGGTCCAGTTGGCTCGCTCTTGTTGCCTGTGAAGACCATCTACACACTCAAAGAGTTCAACGTATAAGGCATTGATCCACAGCAAGTGAGAGTACGGTAGCAACAGCAGCATCAATATGGATAATACCCTTGGAATTCTCAGGGGAAATTTTAGCAGATGAAGATTATTAATAGCTTCTTAAACCCAGATGTTCAATAGTTCATAAAGATTTCACACAGAAGTGACTGGTCAGCATCTTAGTACCTTCAGGCATTTATTTAAAAAATTCCCTAGACTGGATCACTTATAAACAGCATAAATTCATTGCTCACAGCTCTAGAGGCTGGGAAGTCCAAGGCCACAGCACCAGCAGACTCAGTGTCTGGTGAGGGTTTACCTTCTGCCTCAAAGATGGTGCCTTCCAGCTGTGTTCTCACAAGGTAGAGGGGCAAAGTGCTCCCCCCAGGCCTCCTTTATAAGGGCACTAATCCTATTCACCTCCTAAACTCCCACCTCTTAGTTTTATTGCATCAGAGATTAGGTTTCAACACACAAATATGGAGGAGGGGGGTGCACAGTCACTTTATCTGTGAAGAAAAAAATGCCAGAAAATTTCCAGCTAAACTTGTTAAGGCCTTGACGTTCAGCCCTTTCTCATCAGCACTCCTGCAGGAATAGCAGGAGGTGTTTTATCTCACTGCATTTAATGAAACTTGAGATTAGAGTTTAGAGACCTCGGTAGGGTTTTTAATTAAGGCTGATGTTGGTTAACATTGCCAGAAGTCACAGGACCTGGGCAAGATATATAATTCCTCCCAGATGTAGTCGGAAGACTATTCTCAGACAAGATATTATTAATCCTTACATAGGCAAGAAATCTTGAAGGTACAGAAATATGAAAGAAAATGCCTGTGACTTCCATTTTCCCTGAAGAAAATTCTGCAGCCGCATGTTTCCCTAGCTCAGGGGAGCCCAAAAGGCAGGATTAAGGAGACCCAGCACCAACAGGACCTCTAACAAAATGAGATAAGCATGGATATTTACGCTTATTGATTGACCCTAGCTTTTGCATTAAAGATAGGAGCTACTTAGTTATGGAACCAGTGATTACACCACTTACAAGAAGCAGATGTGTGAGGTGAGCAGAAACAGGGAAGTTTGGCTCACTTCTGTTTGTACCACCACTCAATCAACTCTAGGTGAAACGTAGTCTGTGAGACAGTCGTCACACAATATGGTTCATGGAAATATGATTCTATAGTCAGCTAAGTTTGCAAAACTGTAGATCAAATACCCAGCAGGAAAAAGAATGGTCAAATTCGGTGTTTGGAAATGGGAGCACAGCACACCTAGGGAATAGATGGGAAATCACAAGATAGTGGGGCAGTGGGGGCATGGTTTATGCCACGAGGGAAGTGAGCAGTGTCCAAAACAGACAGGACATGTGTGCAGAGAGGTCCCTGACAACAGCTGTGACTGCTGGTCGAGGTACGCAGCCAGCAGCCACCCGCAAGAGGACGCCAGGGGAGTAAATATGTGCCCATTCCTATTCCATCCCTCTGAGTTGCTGAGTGCCCACTGGCCAAACACCAGCAGAAGCCTGGGAACAAGGGAGCTTATGATGGAATCTGAACAGACCAGCCTGCGGGGGCCACGGGACAGGGTTGAGAATGCTGGAGGGCGGGTGAGAGGGGCACACAGCAGCCCAGCACACCTCTTGGTCAGAGTGAAAAAGGCTTATTAAAGTCTTTGAGGAGGTTCTCTTATTTAGAAATGTTTTGCCCACTGTTTCCCTGATTTATTTTCTGTTACATAATAACAGAAAACTGTCCCGTGGAACCCACTATGGGAAGTGCTGTTCCTAACCGACTCCTTCCCGTGAATCCACTGATGCACTTGCTCAGTCTTTCCCACCGTGTTAATAGAGCACCCCAGGGCTCAGGCCCCATTGAATATGGATGTGAACAAGATGGTTACTATGGTCCCACCTTCCCTAGAGTTTGCACCCACACAAGATCTGATGCCCACAGAACTGGGTGATGGTTATGTTAATCAGTTCGATGTCAGCATTCCACATTGTTTATCAATTCAGCACATTGTACCCCATAAATGCATTAATGTACACAGTCATGATTTAATAAAGTAAAAAATAATAATAATAAAATGAAAGGGAAAAAAAAAGAATGGGGTCAGGCAGCGGCAGCCCCATGGTCTGTCTGCCTCTAGTCTTGCTCCCTCTGCTCTCTGTGTGGGTAAAACAAAAAGCGAATTCCACCCCTGCCGTGATTAACCCCCCTCAGTGATGTTCCACTGGTCTTAAGGTAAAGAGAAAAGATAATACATTAGTGTAGCTTAAATGTCCTTCCCAATCTGGCTTGCCCCGCTGTGCAGCTTAATTTTTCACCATTCCCTCCAAACATACCCTGTTCTCCAATCATACTGATTTGACCATTTTTTTAGTTTCCTGAATATATTTTATCATTCCCTTGCTTTTTCCTGCCTTTCTCCCCTGGCCCTGTTGAGATGTCTTTTACTCTAAGAATCTCTGATGATTCTCTGACACCTGCTCCTGGGGTCCTTCTGTGACCTGGTGACGTCCCACCATCTTCCTGCGTCACTAGGTCTTACCCTACCTCGAAAGTGCGCTCTCTGGTCTAAACCTACTTACAGATAGCAAATTCTGCCTAATTTTATTTTAAAATTATGTCTAGCTTTATCCCATTTTTATCTCTGGTATCTAGCATACAATAGATGATCTATGAATATTCAATGAATGAATGCACCTAGGATTCATTATTGCCTTTTTACTGTAGCAACTTTCAATATGCGAGTGTTCTTGGGAGGCACCACAAATCGCAAACCTTGCTTCTCTGTGGATTCCGTTACAATGTCCTTTTTCTTTAGAGGACGGAGATACTGGCCCAGCAAGAAGACAGTGGGCCAATGGAAGTGAGACTAAAAACTCCAAAAAGAGTTCAGAAAGTGGGGCAGGGGAGAAAGGACTATATATAGTGTTCACTTATTTTGCAATTTTGCCTGAGATTTTAATTTTATTTCCAAAGCCAAAGTGCACGGGCGAATTACAATAGGCTTTGTCCAATTAAATAGGCAGCCAACGATTGGTCTGCACCCTGAGGAGAAAGAAGAGACAGCAAGAAATGTCACATCCCAGCCCCCAGCCCCGCCAGTGAACAGCGGGGGGCCTGGGCAAAGGGAAGACCCAGACGGGAGGAAGCAGGAAGCTCTGAAAACTACCAAAAGCAGCCACGTGTCCCCACACTGAAAGGACGAATGATCCTCGCCCGAGCAGCAGCCAAGTGCACGTCGAAAGTAGGTTACTAGAGAAGCAGGGAAACACGGAGGGGAAATAAAAACAAGGGAGACCCTGAGAGCAGCGTGGACGACATAAAGCTCGCGGCAGAATTAAGTACCACAAAGATGAGCCCGCCGATGAGTAAAGCCAGCTTGCTACCAAGGGGCTGTCTGGTCTACGTTTCTATTTCTCCTCTCTAACCTACAATTGCCCCACCTGACTGAAACTTGGTGTTGGTGACCGGAGTTCAGTTTACCAGCTGGCCTGAGCGACAGTGGCGGCGTGGGGGAGGCTGGTGGGATGGCGGCCTGGTCTGGGCTCCCTGCCACCAGCAGCGCGTCCTCAGCACCTACTGCTCCTCAGCCTCCTTGTCCGCAAAACGAGAAGATGGTGCCTAGACACCTCACAAGTTGGTAATTTCAAAGGATGGCTGGAAAATAAAATACAAAAAATACAAAAAAACATGATTTTTTAGGGCAGATGCTCTAAAACAGGGGTTGACAAACCACACCCCTAGGCCTCGGTGGTGGGCCGCCGGTTCTTGTAGAGTTTTATTGAAGCACGCCCAGGCCGTTTATTTAGTGCTGTCTGTGCTTTTGCACGATAACAGCGGCGGGGCATCCTCAGACACCACAGGGCCCAGAAAAACTCAGATACTGACTACCCTTTATGCTCTGGTGTCAAAAGAATAAATCGTCATCTTCTAAATGTTGATGATCGCAAACCTCCTTCCTGGTTATAAATATCTGCTAAGTGGAGTTTAAGAAGTCTCTTGGGAGAAAGATTGTTCCGGGTGTCGCTGCTCTTCAGTCTGCCTCAGAGCCCTCAGGAGACCTCATGCAACGTCACCTCACCAGCACGCCGGGATCCACGATGTCACCACACCAGCACGCCGGGATCCACGACGTCACCACACCAGCACGCTGGGATCCACGACGTCACCTCACCAACACGCCAGGATCCATGACGTCACCACACCAACACGCCAGGTTCCACGACGTCACCACACCAGCACGCCAGGATCCACGATGTCACCGCACCAGCACACCGGGATCCACGACGTCACCGCACCAGCACCCCGGGATCCAAGACGTCACCGCACCAGCACGCCAG
>CAUYPK010059888.1:0-20669 GCA_963574355.1 Loris lydekkerianus
GCAAACTTGTACAATCCTTTTGGAAGGAAGTATGGAGAAACCTCAAAGCACTCAAGCTAGACCTCCCATTTGATCCTGCAATCCCATTACTGGGCATCTACCCAGAAGGAAAAAAATCCTTTTATCATAAGGACACCTGTACTAGACTATTTATTGCAGCTCAATTTACAATTGCCAAAATGTGGAAACAGCCTAAATGCCCACTAACCCAGGAATGGCTTAACAAGCTGTGGTATATGTACACCATAGAATACTATTCAGCCATTAAAAAAATGGAGACTTTACATTCTTCCTATTAACCTGGATGGAACTGGAAGACATTATTCTTAGTAAAGCATCACAAGAATGGAGAAGCATGAATTCTATCTACTCAATTTTGTTATGAGGACAATTAATGACAATTAAGGTCATGGTGGGAATGGGGGAAGGGAAGTGCAGAGAGAGAAAGAAGGAGGGAGGGGTGGGGAAAGGAAGAGCAGAGAGAGGAAAGGAGGGAGGGGGTTGGGGCCTTGGTGTGTGCCACACCTTTTGGGGGCAAGACCCGATTGCAAGAGGGACTTTACCTAACAAATGCAATCACTGTAACCTGGCTTATTGTACCCTCAATAAATCCCCAACAATAAAATAAATAAATAAATAAATAAATAATAAAAGAAAATAAAGTGAAACTAAGATTATGAAAAGATTAGCTTAGCTTCACTTACAATAAAATAAAATAACTCATCCCTTGATAATTCTGTGTATGCAATCAATTTTAGTTTGCTAAAAATACTTCAATTAATGTTTTTAGAAATTAAAATACTACTATGGAAATTTATTTTTATAATCTTGCTTTTTAAAATGTTAACTTGTTTTTATCAAGTATCCAGATGGTTAGCTCCATTAGGACAAAAACCATATCTTTTGATTTATTGATATAATCTCAGAACTGGCACATTCTAGGTGTTCAATTATTATATGGTATGTAAGTGAACAATTGATTATTAATGATGTTGTAGAAATAATATATTAGTGATTATCTAGGCTTTACAAATTTACTCTTAAGTAATTCTTCATCAAATGGTTAAATTGTATAAGCACACACAATTAGAGAGGTAGCTCTAACTTAAAAATCAGAACATTTACTCATTTAGACATTCTAATTTATCGGATCAAAAAAATTGTTTCCATTGGCTTATACAACATAGAAATGTATTAGAAAATGAACTACATAATAAATAGAAGGAAAAAAGAATCACGAGTATGTGCACTTAGCAGAAAATATGTCAAAATATACAATATAGCTCTTTAAGAAAAAGTTAAAAACAAAAGTCATCAGGATGAAACACAGGTAAAAATTATTTTAGCTTCTTTCTTTAATCAGGAATAGGAGAGTTTAGGAATGAGGAAAGCTTTAGACAAATTATGGAAAGAGCATTCACGGAGAGTTTTAGGCTTATGCTCCGTCTCTTTTCACATCTTTTTTGGGGCCACAGGGTTGTTTGGCTTTTGTTTTGGCTTTTAGAGGCTTATCTACCTCATGAACTTCCATGACATGTCAGAGCCAACATTGAGGTTTTAGACCAAAAACTAGCACTGATTCCTCCTCTCTGCAACAAGCCCACTTCACCGCACGATTTCCTCTGGCTTGCTGAAGACTCCGGTGGTGGAATGCTTTTGCTAGGGTCACTTTCGGATAAGCGTCTGGCTTTGGTTTGGGCACAGCTACCTCTACTTTAGCTGTCGTGAAAGTGTTAGGCTGCACTCAAAGCATACACACAGCTATTTATCTTTTCAGGTTTTCAGGATGTTTACTGGCCTATAATTATTATTCCTTGGTTAATTTCCTTAAGTGTTTAGAAGGTTTTGTTGTCATTATCTCCTTTTGATAGAATTTACTTCCAGATGTCATTGGCTATGGTAAGCCATGCTGCCATCCTCCCTGGAACCTGCATCTTTAGGCTGGATTATAAACATAGTGAGATACTGTACTTGCTTGCTAGCTGTAAGAAAAATAAGGAAGGGATGGATCTTTTTTTCCCTCTAAGGAAGATAAAGCTCAAAACTCACTTTCTTATAGTGCTAACAAAAACAAAATCTAGAAGAAACAATATTAGGCTGCAATGAGGACTCTACTTAAATATACTGTAAGGTTTTCATGCTTTTGTTTTTAAACTCTTTCTTAAAAACTTTCAGATCAACATGAAGGCACAAATGATTAGGTTACATTGTTTTCATTTGTTAGGTAAAGTTCAAGTTGTGGTTGAGCCCTTCACACAGTGAGTGTGCTGTATACCCTTCTATTGAGCACTTTAGGTGAGAGCTTGCCAATCCTCTTGATTTTAATTGTGTCTTTCTCTCCCGTGGGCAGGTAGTTGTTTATCTATGCAATTATGTTGTTCCCCTGGGATAGCTTTCTCTTCTTTTCTTTCTTTCCTTCTTTCTTTCTTTCTTTCTTTCTTTCTTTCTTTCTTTCTTTCTTTCTTTCTTTCTTTCTTTTTCTTTTTCTATTTATTTTTTATTTATTTATTTATTTATTTATTTATTTATTTATTTATTTATTTTTGAGACAGACTCTTATCATGTCGCCCTGGTAGAGCACCATGGCTTCACAGCTCACGGCAACCTCAAACTCTTGGGCTTCAGAGATTCTCTTGCCTCAGCCTCCCAAGTAGCTTGGACTACAGGAGCACACCACAACACCTGGCTATTTTTTTCTTGTAATTGTCATTGTTGTTTGGCAGGTCTGGGTTGAGTTTGAACCCCCCAGCTCCTATGTATGTGGCTGGCGCTCTAGCCTCTGAGCTACAGGCGCTGAGCCTGGGATAGCTTTCAAATGTAAAAATTTACTCATCAGATGGGTAAAGGTTTATGATGACTCAGATCATTTCTGGACAGACCTCTTACCTGTGTGCATGTTTATAAGAATGAATGAAAACAAACTATTTTGCTATAGATTCAAATATTATCCAAGGAACAAGAGACCATAATCATTCATGCAGATACTATCACTTTTCTTTTGAAGAAATCACATATTGTAGTTTTATTTATTAGTAAGCCTGGTTTTCTCTGGTCTCTGAAATAAGCCATAAAATTTTATAAGTTATAAAAAAAAAAACTTCTAGGAAGCCAATGGAGACTTTTGTTTAGAAATGACAAGAAAAAAGTAGTTGAATGAAAAAAAAAATAATTCCATGCCTCTTAGATTAGATTTGGGGTAGCAAAAATGATGTTTTTTTATATAATATTAATGCTATTTTTATATGAAGAGTGAACAAAACAATTCAGTATATTGGTTTCAATAGAAAGCATCCAAGATTGTGACTGTAATGTAATAAGAATGTTATTATTTGACTTATGCAACTGGTATTTTCCATTCATACTTTTACATTTGCTTGCTCCCCCAACTATCTATGCTGTAAAAAACTTTGACAAGGAACCACATTGTATATTTCATTATTTCATCATACTTTCTTATACAATTTAGTGTTTTGATAATTTGGGTAATGAAAAAAAAACATATGATTTATTTTCAACCTTGTGATCAGTTGTACATACACATGGTACAATTTTGTATACATACAATTAGTTTTGCATCTAACCGATCTGAATATTTGTCTTTTTGGTGAGTGGGATTTTCAAGTATTAAACACCCAAAGCTTCTGGAACACTTATAAAAAATTAGCTTTCTTTGAAGAACAGAGCTTAAGGTAATAACAGAGATCAGTGTAAAGCAAATCATATTGTAGGCGTGAGGCTGTGCTACCTGACTTCTTCACTAGATGAACAAGTAGAGTCACTATCTCATCCTGATTTACCTGGGACTTTATTGGTTTTAGCACTGAAAGTCTTGAATTCTGGGAACCCCCTCAGTCATGTAATCACTTTACAAAATTTCAGGGG
The DNA here is from genome assembly GCA_963574355.1 of Loris lydekkerianus. Classification (NCBI taxonomy): domain Eukaryota; kingdom Metazoa; phylum Chordata; class Mammalia; order Primates; family Lorisidae; genus Loris; species Loris lydekkerianus. The sequence goes on from CAUYPK010059888.1 coordinate 3,883, forward strand.
TTCAGGCTATATCTAATGTGTGTCTGCGTCATTACCTGTAAGTAAGTCTGTGTCTGTATCTGTATCCGTGTACCAGGTACGTGACATAAGAATACACTATGATTCAGGCAGGAGGAAAAACAAAAAAGTAGCATGTATTGATATATGTGTCTAGTATATGCCAGTTAAGGGAATTGTGTTAATAATAGTATTAATTGTCATAACTGTTCCATTCTAGACCTCTCTTATTTTATGCATATAATTTTCCCCCTTTCTCTTTTATTTTCACCATCTACTCTAATAATACATTTCTTGTATGTTCTCAAATATTTTTGAATTCTCATCAAATAAATAATGTTGGCTATGGACATATATGTTTTAATTTAAATAAATATTATGGTACTATAGGTTTTATTCTATTTAACTTTATTTTTGTTTTTAGATTTGTCAGATTCTCATATGACATCTAATAATAATGTTTTTAAGATTTGTCATATTCTCATAAACACCTAATTAATTATTTAAAATTAGTGAATGAGCTTCCATAGCAGTCATTCCCTACAGTTGAATGTCCATTTCTTTACTGATAAATACTTAACCTGCCTTCAACCCCTTGCTACCACAAACAAGGCAGCACTGAACATCTTTGCACTTATGTGAGGATTTATCTGAATTTTATACCTCAGAATGAAAGCGCTGTATGCCAGGGCATAGGCATCCTTAATTTCAATATGCTGTGCCAGATTGCTTTCCAGAAAGAGTGAACATGTTTACACTTTCACTTGTATTAAACAAGACTTCCTGCCTCCCGTTTGTGTTTAAAGCTTGGCATTATCCACTTTCCTAACTGAGCAGTTTGTGTTTGATGCTCATATTTTAGTAAATCATATTAACACACATTTTGGTGATCCTTTAGTTTTTACTTTCTTCTTTATATGTCTGCACGTTTTGTTTTATTTTAAGTAAAAGCACAATGTAAGACATGATGACATACATGTGTGAAAGAAGCAGTATGACCTGTGTGCTAACTTCACCTTCGTTTTGAAAACCGATACTGTTAAATGACTCATAACCTGAATTTTTATATATCTTTTTTAAAGCATGAAAACCATTAAGTACTAAGTGAAAAAATTGCTCCACATTTTTTCAGCTCAATGTCTGGGTTTATGAACAACAAAAACTGACATATCTCATTCATATATTGGAGATCTTTGTTTCCAAAGATTTTATGATTCAGGCTTCTGTGGCATACAGAACTTGGTTTATGATAAGGGCTTGTACAGCATCAGCCTCCTAAGGCCTTGCCTTTTTCTGTAATTAGATCATATTACTATTTCCACCCACATTTCACTTGTTTATAGACCCCTCACAATCTTAGTTATCTAATCACCATCTTCCAATCCCATTCTGGGTGTTCCTGTGGACTCTCACATGCGTCCCTCATCTCCTTTCTCTAAGGCCTTAAAAGAGCCACTACAGGATGGAGCCTGCTATCCCCTCTGCTGCCCTCCTTGAAAACAATAGCTGTTTCTGCTGGTTCTTTTCCTGTCTCCTGGACTGTATTTTGCTATAAAATGCTTTATCTTATTTGTCACCTTATCCTAAGTGCTTGGGATTGTACCTGGCACAGTATAGCTGTACAGTAACAGTTTGTAGACTGTATGAATAAATACATTTATTCATTAATAAATATTCATTCATAAATAATTTATAAATGAATTTACTCATTCACAGGTACAGTATCTATTGAGTATCTAATATGTACCAACACAATGCTGATTCCTGAGGATATAGTGTTGGATTTTACAGACATTGGTTCCATCCAGAAGAAGGGCAATCACTGGAGAAACAGATTGTCTTGTCTCTCTGGAGGAGGATGTTCCCTGGTTTGTGGTTCCCAGGGCCGAGAATGAGCACTGGTGCCTTGCTGGTGACAGAGTGATCACAAATACAAAGCAATCACAATAGATGTACATTAATTGTAGAACAAAAGCACAGACTATAAGGAAAATCTTCTAAAAGAGCCTGTTGGGTCTTTTCTTCATGAGGGGAGAAAATATACCTAAATCTGAAAGCAGGCTAAGGAACTAGCTTGTTCTGCCTTTGCCCTGCCTTGCAGGATTGGCTGCCACCTCCACCTTTGGGGTAATTGACAGTTAGGGTTACAAAACAAAACTTATTACTATGGTGTCTCATCTTCCCTCAAACTTTCACCTTCCAGAAGAACCCACTGGGATGGAAATTAGCAATTTAAATGGATGGTAAAGGACCAAATGAGCCCAGGTCAGGAGTCACTAGGGGCTTCTATCTTTTCTGACTCTGCAGTCCCTGCCTTAACTCGGGTTCCTGCTCTCCGCCTCCAGCCACCTCTCAGTCCTCCATCCTAGCAAGGAGAGAAGCTGGCCCTCAGTGTGTCTCATCTCAGGCCCTACCTGTGACCCAGACAGGATGGGGGCCAAAAGGAGACGTCTTCCCTGCTGGGCACCAAGAGAGCAGTTGGGGGCGAAGGTGACATGTCTTCTGCCTTAGGCACAGCAGGCCTGGCGGCTGGGACGGGCTGTGTGTGTCTGTGATGGCCGTGGTGCCACTGTGGCACCGAGGACCTGTTTCACATGAGCCTGGCGGTGCCTGTCTGGGAGGTGCGGGGGCAGGAGGAGTGGATGGTGCCCGGGCCAGGTGGGGCTTCCCAGTGAGATCTTTTCTCTGAACAGCCATCATAATGCAGAGCAGGTGCCGTGTCCAGCCCCTGTGGTTAGGAAGACTGCAGGGGCTGGACACTGCAAGGAAAGGTGCTGGACCCTTGGTCAGAACCGGCTCAGGAGGTCTTGGTCTACAGACAGCGGATGGTGCTGGTTCTGTGGCTTTGGGTATTAGTGGGGGAAGCTCTTAATTTCTCTTGGCCCCAAAATGCTCGTCCCAGCACAATTCTTTTTTTTTTTTTTTTCTTTTTGGCCGAGGCCAGGTTTGAACCTGCCACCTCCGGTACATGGGATTGGTGCCCCACTTCTTTGAGCCACAGGTGCTGCGCCCCTAGCACAATTCTTTCCAGAACTTAGCATGTCCAAAAATTCTAGGTAATTTCTAGGCTTTAAAAAAACATGCATAATTCTAAAGGAGGAAATTGGTTCTTTAATGGATTTTTGTTTCTAATTTACCACAAGAAAATTTCTGAGGAGAATCTAAATTTATTCTTATTTTTTTATTTTAAAAACGTAGTAGCCTAACTATAATATCAGAAATACATAACAAAAAACCTAAGACTAATTCACCGTGAAGTTTTTGTTTTTGTGGAACATAGGAGAGGAAGAGCAACTTAAAATTCTTTTTTTATATAATGTATTTCATTCCTGGGTGGGTTTTGTGGGGTTTTTTTTCTCCTTGTTTAATCATCTTTGGCAAGTGTGCATGATGATATTGATGGCATTTCTTTTGTTTCTGAGAAAGGATTTAGAATACAATTTTATTTTCATGAAGTACATTTTAGTGGGACCAATGTACTCTTTGGAGTGCATTAAATATCACTTAGTGGTGGACTAGGATACAAAACTCTTAAAATATGTTCTCCCTTCATTCCAATGCTAATATTCTGTCATTTCAGTATGTGTCCTAGAGGCTTAAAAAATAATTTATCTTCAGACCCTTTATTCTCCTCATCAAAACACAGTCGCATAAGAAAAATCTGGCTCATGTTCTAGTCATTTTCTGACTTATATTGTAGCATTTTATGAATACAGTATAATTATGTTAAAATGTTTTATTAATTTTCTTTTTGACTTGTATATGAAACATCTGATTTAAATAAAGAGAAAATGTATAACTAAACATTAAATAAAATTCTTTCAGGTTTTGATAGTAAGTTTATCAAAGGAAAAATAGATTTGCCATTTTAATGACTATTAAAAATAGTAATGCTAGATTTACTATATGTATTATTGGTAGAATTTTTAAATTAATAGTGAATGAATCAAGATGATGTGATTCTATTAATCAAGATGATGTGATTCCATTCATGTTATACATTATTCAATATATACTTTTTTCTAAGGTCAAAGTTATTGTGCAGATTAAACTCTTTGGATAAAAGGGAGCGAGGATGTGTGAAATCCATTTTTTTCTTCAACAAAAGCATTGTATTGATGAATTTCTAACATCATTCATGTCATGTGAAATGCAGAAAATGGTGGTATTTATGTAGAAGACTATGGTCAATACCTATGGGCTCCAATAGCCTGTCCCAAGATCAATATATCAGCCTGTCTGTGCCTAATGGCAGCATACTGCTTGGGAAACTCCATGCTCTCATGCAAAGCATATTACTATAATGGCAAAATTTGGAGGTTTTTTTTCTTCTTTTCATCTTTCTCCTCCCCTCCTTTTCTTTCCTCTCATCTTATAATAGTCATGGGAATCTTTTTCTAAATATAACAAATACACATTTATTCTAAAATAGTTGGATAATAAAATATATAAATAATAATATAAAATTACTTATAATTCCAGTACCCCAAGATAATTGTGGTTATCCTAGGTATGTATAAATTGTGATCATAAGTCACATATACTTTGTGTTCTCCTTTTTTAAAGCCTCATGTTCTGTATGTTTTCTTATAAAATTAAACATGATTTTTAATTCTTATAAGACAGGGGTCCTCAAACTATGGCCCGCAGGCCACATGCAGCCCACCGAGGACATTTATTCGGCCCACAGGGTGTTTTTGCCTCTGCTGCCTGTCCTGCTTAGCAGCCGACTTGTCCCAGGCCACAGTGCGCATGTGTGGAATGTGCACAGCACTCTCCAAACTCTCCTCCTCCTCTCTGTGTCTCAACTGCTCCTCTCAGTCTCTGGTGTGATTGGATGAGTCACGAGCTTGCCTGTGCAGAGTCTGCTGTTGTCTGAGGACTAAGGTAAGAATAAGTAAGAATTTCTTTTTTCTTTTTTTTTTTGAAGTTAGAAGGTCTTTTTTTTTTTTTTTATTTTGCAGTTAGTAGGCCCCCCCCTTTTTTTTTGAAGTTAAGGGGGGCCTTCTTTTCCTGAAGTTAGGAGTTTTTATTTTATTTATTTATTTTTTTTCAAATAGGGGGCACCTTTTTTTTTTTTTTAAGTTAGGAGAACCTTTCTTCTTTAAAGTTGGTTAGTTGGTTGGGGGTGGTTGGTTTCTAGGGGGTTGCATCACAGTGATAATGCAAATAGTCAGCGCTCAGTGCTAATGCAAATGGTCAGTGCTCAGAGGTAATGCAAATGGTCAGCGCTCAGAGGTAATGGAAATAGTGCTCAGTGGTAATGATAATTGTAAGTGCTCATTGTTAATGCAAATAGTCAGCATTCAGTATTAATGCAAATTGTCAGCAGTCAGTGTTATCGCAAATGGTCAGTGCTCAGTGTTATCACATGGGGGCCCCAAACTTGTAATCTGCCTAGGGCCCCATGGTAACTTAATCTAGCTCTACAGATAGCCAAAGAGTAGGAAAACCAATTTAATTGATAGTAAGTGCATTTATATTCTGATTGCTATTCAGTTGTGTATGATGTTGTATGTTGTGTTCTGTGTAAGCCCTGGTTCACACTGTTGTAATCTCTGAGCAGTGCGAGTTCAGCCATATGCTTGTATGGCTGAATTCGCATTATATTCAAAAGAAAAAAGGGATACGTGCCTTCTTTTTTCCTGCAGTGGAATCTGATAGCGTGGGTCTTCTCATACAACCAGATTCCTCTGCGAGTTCACAGATGGCGGTATGGTTCATACAGGGTAGTGTGAACTGGAAAGGTAGTGGAGGAACCAGCTCTGTAATCGTGCCGGTTCCTGCACCACACCAGTGTGAGCCTGAGGTAAAAGCGGACTTCCACCAATATGGGCACTGGTGAGGCTGAAATGATGTGGACTGGCAAGGCTGCATTGATGGGCACTGATCAGAGTGCATTGATGGGCAGTGCAGTCTATATGTCTCTGTGTGAGCAAAGTTATTGCTGGTATATTGTTTTTGTAGCGCTGTATATATATATTGGTATTTTACCAATAGCAATTTTGAATCCCAAGGAAACAATGATATCAAGAAAGAAAAAAATTGAGTTGGTGTGTAGGATATTCAAAGAACAGTGGACTTATGATTACTATTTCATGCAGTACAAGGAAAGAGCGGTGTGTTTGATGTGCCAGAATATAGTGTCTGTATATAATTTGTGTCAACACTATCAAGCTCAACATAAAGATAAATATGATTATTGGTCAGAGAAGTGAGAAAAAATAAAATATTAAAACAAAATATTACATTGATAACTCAGCAAAATACTTTTGTGAAGCAGAAGCAGCTAAATATTTCATCACTGAGAGCAATTTTTCAAGTTGCCAAGCTAATAGCGTGTACTGGCAGACCATTTGTGGAGAGAGAATTTGTTAAATAATGCCTTCTTTCCGTTGTCAAAGAGATGTGTCCTGAGAAGGCCGATTTATTTAGTACGATGTCTTTCAGAATCTACAATTACACGAGGGATTGAAGAAATGGGAGACAATTTGCATCAGCATTTGCAAAACTCCATAAAAACACTTTATTTTTCCTTGGCACTCCATGAAAATAATGATGTTTGTGATTCTGCACAACTTCTAATTTTTATTCGTAGGACAAATGACTATTTTGAAGTCACAGAAGAGCTTGCTACACTGCAAAGCATCAAAGAAACAACTACAGGAGAGGATATCTATGAAAAGTTTTGTCAAACTGTAAATGGTTTGGAGCTGGACTGGGCTAAACTAGACAGTGTGACAAGTGATGGTGCTCCCAACTGATGGTGGGGTCTAAGAAAGGAGTAATTGCTCACATCAACCACAAGATGGACAAACATAACAATTCTCATCCAATAGCCATCCGCTACCTCATCCATCAACAAGTGCTATATAGTAAATCATTGAATTGGGACTCCGTAATGAAAATTGTGGTATCTTGTGTTAACTTCATTAGAGGTAATGCACTAAACCACAGACAATTTCAGGCATTTCTGTCTGAGCTAAGTGTTGTCTATAAAGATGTTCTGTACCACACACAAATCCATTGGCTGAGTCGAGGGAGAGTTCTGAAACTTTTCTATGACATAATTCCACAGATTACAGCTTTTCTGCTTTCAAAAACCAAAGAAGTACCAGAGCTCAATGATGCAGAATGAAAATGGCATCTTACCTTTCTGACAGATATAACAGAGCTACTCAACAGTTTCAATGCACAGCTTCAAGGAAAGGGGAAGCTCATCTGTGATATGAAATCACATGTGAAAGCACTTGAAGTAGAATTAGGCCGCCTCATCAAACAAGTGGAGGAGGAAAATTTCTGCCATCTCCTCACAACTCAAAATCTGTTAGCGGAAAAACCTTTGGTTGCATTTCCAAACAAAACATGTGTGGATTAACTGGAAAAGTTGCAAAAGGAGTTCCAATTTAGATTTAAAGAGCTTCATCTCCATGAAAAGGACATACAGCTTTTCTGTAACCCATTTTCTATTGACATTAAAAATGTGGATACGATTTACTAAATGGAACTGGCTGAACTGCAGAATTGTGACTCTCTGAAAGACACATTCAAGTCAAGCAGCCTTCCTAATTTCTATGCATCTCTCCCCTCTGAGACATACCCTAATCTCATGCACTCAAAATGGCAACCATCTTTGGCAGCACTTATGTCTGTGAACAGATGTTTTCCAGAATGAAAAATCTGAAATCTCCAACCAGATCTAGACTAACTGATGCACACTTGCATCTCTTGTTACGACTAGCAGTGACAAATATGGAACCGAACATTGACCATCTCATTAGCGAAAGGCAGGCCCATAGTTCCCATTGAAATACTGGTAAGTTTGTTGATTTAACTTTACTTGTTCTTCATTTTAAATATTGTATTTGTTCCCATTTTGTTTTTTTTACTTCAAAATAAGATGTGTGCATAGGAATTGGTTCATAGTTTTTTTTTGTTTTTTTTTTTTTTAAACTATAGTCCAGCCCTCCAATGGTCTGAGGGACAGTGAACTTGGCCCCCTGTTTAAAAAGTTTGAGGATCCCTGACTCAGACAAATCTTGAATGCTGATGTAGCCTTTCCAGCCTAATGGTATAAAAAACAGGAAACCCAGAGATCTGGGTAACTTAGAACTGGTATAACGATTATCCTAAACAGATTGCATTGGCTTCCGAAATTTGAATGATACCTTGGGGGAAGGACAAGTGTCTGGGTAACTAGTGACTGGGTAAGCATGCAGGGGCTGCTTCTTTTCACTTCTGTTGTTATCTAGTCATTTCCTTTGCATTGCTTTTTGGTCTATACTAACCCAAATGAAAGCAAGCCTATTTGTTGGTCTCCATTCCAATCAGTGTTCCAATTTTCAAACTGTAGGATGTGTTGTCTTTGCCCAGTTTGCAAAAACAAGAATTTTTTTATGCTTGGAAGTATAAAAACTATCTTGACAGCAGTGATGTTATTGATACTTAAATTTCAGTAACTTTTCTAATTATAACCAGACAGAAATACGTGTCAAGGCATTCTTGCTTATCTAATTACAGACAATTTCTCATTCTAAGGATTTTGAAAAAACACAATTTAACAGCTGAAATTCTGTCTCAGTTTGCTGGTCTTATAAGAGAGAACATTCTAAATAACTTGGGGCAATTGGTGAGAATTAAAAATTATGAGTGTGAACAGCTCCTGGCATTGAGCAGGCAGACATTCAGTAACTGCTGGCATCATTCATTACAGGTAATGAACCAATAACAGAAGCCTGAAGTGACATTTTTCACATTCTAATTTACTTTATTTCCTTGCTGCCCTACATCAGAGTACAAAGAAAGTTTTCTCCTCCACTCAGCTGGAATTATTTCTAATGGTGGTGATAGAACTAGTTGGGGAATTAAGACCTCCAGCTTCTGCTATACAAATTCCATGTACTGATAATCTAGTGCTATTATCCAGAGAATCATTGTTCAATTTTAACACACCTAGAAAATCTATGTGGAAAAAAAATCTATATGACAATAGTAAGAAGCTGAAAATTACAGCAGAGGCACCGGCTGAATATTTTACAATCTTATCTAATCAAACAAATATCCACATAGATTATCACTAAACATCATTATGGTGCCATTTTCCATTTTTATATTTTCAGTATAATAATATTTATTAATGATATTGATGAAAATAGAACACCTCTCCTTTATGTTGCAGACTTTGGCAGATGTAAAGTGTCTAAAAAAGGAGTAGATTTTCTTGTAAATGTGAGCTTACTAAATAACCCACTGATAGAACAGTAATGGTGTGACACTGGTAAGATTGATAAATGGCCAAGACATGTATGAAGGTGTGTGTGTTAAAATAAATGTTGTTTAGTATTAATAAGTCAGTTTTTGTCCCAGTCTCTGATCATGCTGAGCCTACAGATCAATCTTATAGAGCTGATAAGCAGTGAACCTGTACTTCACTTAGATGTCTTTCAAGTGAACCACTCTTATATTTCCATGGAATAAATTAACAGTACTTGGGTAGAATGCTTTTTTACTCTGGAAGAACAGTCTGTAAAGTTTGTTTTTCTCAGAATAACTTTATGGTGATGTTTAGCTATAAAATATTTAGCAAATGCAAACTATTGGCAGCTTTATTATCATAATTTTTTTTCTTTTCTCAAAATAAGTTTCTTTCCAATTTGATACCTTCAGTCACTTAGTTGTTCAGGCATAAAAATTAGACTTGATCCTTTAGTCATTTATGTCTGTCTTTTTATGTGAAGCTAGTGCTGAAATCTACTGATATGTTTTATTGTTTTTGTGCTTTTTTTTTAATTTTAATTTTTTTAGAGACAGGGTCTCACTATTTTGCCCTCAGTAGAGTGCCACGGTGTCGCAGCTCACAGCAACCTCCAACTCCTGGGCTTAGGTGATTCTCCTGCCTCAGCCTCCCAAGTAGCTGGGACCACAGGCACCTGCCACAGTGCTGGGCCATTTTTTGGTGCAGTTTGGCTGGGGCAGGGTCCGACTCCACCAGCCTCCATCTATGGGGTCCGTGCCCTACCCACTGAGCCCCAGGTGCTACCTTGATACGTTTTATTTTTAAACTCCCCTTTTCATTACTAGTGGTACAGTCTAATCTATAGCCATACATTTTTGTTTTTCTGGCACTCATTTTCCTTTTCCCATCCATTCTCCAAAGTGCTACCAGAGCAATTCTTCATGAATTCACCCTTAAAATGTCTCATTTTTATGACAAGTATTTAATGACTGCATGTTGGCTACTGAATTCATTTCATTTTTTTTTCTTTTTGTTTTGGAATGCAAAACCTTCCCTAGTGTGTTCAAAGTCTTCCTCATTCTAACATCCCTTTGACCATGACTCAATACATCTTCTCCCACATACTTTTTAAGGGGAAAAAGTCAACTGAAAAGCTTCTGCGTAGCCAAGGACACAATGAAAAGAGCAAATATATAAACCACAGAGTGTGAAAAAATATTGGTATGCTGTACATCTGATAAAGGACTAATAATGAGAGTCTACAACAAAATCAAGAAAATCAGCAATAAACAACCAAACAATGACTTTAAAAAGTGGACTGAATTTGGTGGCTCACATCATCTGTAATTCCAACACTCTGGAAGGCCAGGGTGGGTAGATTGCTTGAGCTCGGGAGTTTGAGACTAACCTGAACAAGAGTGAGACCCTGTCTCTACTAAAAAAAAAAATAGAAAAATTAGTTGGGCTTGGTGGCAGGTTGGGAGGCTGAGTCAAGAGCATATCTTGAGCCCAGGAGTGTGAGATTGCTATGAGCTATGATGCCTGGGCAGTCTAGCCTGGGGTGATAGAGTGAGACTCTGTCAAAAGAAAAAAGAAAAAAGAAAAGGTGGATAAAAGATGTGAACAGAAACATTTCAAAATAATTTATGCTAATGACCAACAAACTCTTAAAAAAAGTGCTCAGTGTCTCTTAACATTAGGGAAATGCAAATCAAAACCACAACGGGATATCACCTAACTCCAGTGAGAATGACTTGTATTAAACAAAGTTCCAAAGCAGATGCTCACATAGATACAGAGAGAAAGGAACTCTTACACACTGTTGGTGGAACTGCAAGCTGGTACAACCTCTTTGGAAAATCATTTGGAGAACTTAAAGCAATGTATCATTTGACCAAGCAATCCCATTGCTGGATATATACCCAAAGGGAAAAAATCATTTTATAAAAACAAAACCTGCAAGTGAATGTTTATAGCAGCACAATTCAAAGATGTGAAAACAACTCAAGGACCTACCAATACATGAATGAATTACTAAAATAGGTTACATGCATTCCATGGAGTACTACTTAGCCATAAAGAAAAATGGTGATCTAGAAGAATCCTTTGTGATAACCACAGTGGATCTATTTACAATTGTTCTTCTTCTTTTTTTTTTTTTTTTTTTTACATAGCTCATCTTTCTTTCTTTCTTTCTTTCTTTCTTTCTTTCTTTTCTTTTTTTTTTTTTTTAATTAAATCATGGCTGCTTACATTAATGCAATCTTGGGGGTACCATGCACTGGTTTTATATACTATTTGAAATATATTGTATATATTGAAAATTTATTCAAATATACAATTTGAAAAATATTGTATATACTCAGAGACCATTCTTCTGAGTAAAACATCACAGGAACGGAGAGCTAAACACATGTATTCAATACCAGGTTGGATCTGATTAAGCAACACTTAAGTGCTCATATAGAAATAAATCTTAATGAAAATCAAGCTGGGAGAGGGAAGAGGAGGAGTGGGTAGGTTCACACCTGTTGGTTATGGTGCATATTCTCTAGGAAGAGGCACACTTCACCTTAACTCAATTTAAGAAGAAAACAAAGTAATTAAACAAAACATGTGTACCCCCTACACATGTTTTGAAATTAAAATAATTAAAAAACATGGTCTTGGAATAAAATGTGTTGAATCTGAATGGATAGCCCAATATACTTACTATATTACATAACCAGAATGTAATTTAAAAATAAGTGGGACATTTACATTAGAATATGAATGTGGTCTCTCTTAGTCATAAAACAGGAAGGAGAGGGGGATTTATTTCCTTTTAAATATAAAGTGACAGTGAAGACACTCTATTCCTATTGCTCCGAAACAATTTATCATAAACTTTGTGGCTTAAAACAATACAAGTTTATTATGTTACAGTTCTGGAAGGCAGAAGTCCAAAATGGATCTCAGCAAGCTGAAATCAAGGAAGGTGACTATGGGGCTTCATTCTTTCTGGAGAATCTAAGGGAAAATCCATTTTCTTAGTCTCTTTACTTTGTAAAGATTCTACAAACTGCCTGAATGCTTTCACTTTTGTGGTCTGTTTACATCTTCAAAGTCAGCAATGGTTGACACTGACTCTTCTGCCTCCTTCATTCTTATTTAAGGGCCCTAATGGTTATGTTACATGGCTCCTTCTGGATAACACATTATATAATATCCCTATCTTAAGGTCAGTCAACTAGTAGCCTTTCAATTATTTGTTACCTTAATTTCTCTTTGCCATGTGACTTAACATATTCATAGATTTCAGGAATGGATATCACTGGGAAAGCATTATTCTCATTATTCTGCCCACCGTAGCCCCATTTAAAATAGAGCAGAGAAAGTGAAGTTCAAAACTTTGTCCAGAGCTTATCAAAAAGTAAGAAAGATTTAAATGCAGATGTTTGAAGGTCACAATGAGAGAGAAAAAATAAGATTATTTATTCTTTTAGTTGGATAGAGATCTATACACTGGTTATAGATACAATGACATCGTTTTTTTCAATTCTCTTTATCAAGAACATGCACATATATTATCTTAAAATATTAAAACAATATAATGCATAAACACCCTAAAATCCTGGCATTCTTGATTAAATACAGTAAGGTTTTTTCAATGAAATTCAATTTGAGACTAACTTAAGATACTCTATAAGTTATTCTATAGAATATCTCACCTTTTCAGATGGGGGAGTTCTGAAGACACCCTTTTGTTTTTTCATTTAAGGTGATATTTTCTAACTTTTCCTGGTAAAATGTATTTGGGTTTTCATACTTATAACTTTCTTAACCCTATTAGGTAGTTTTAATCTCCATTTTACACATGAGGAAACTGAGGCAGAGAGAAGCTGTGAACCTATCCAATGTCACAAAGTTATGAAGTATTAGAATCCAGATTTTATGAGGAAATTCTGTTTCTAGAGCTGGCACTATATACAACTAGACCCACAGCCTACCAAAACAAAGAAGTTGTTCATAAGTATTTGCTGAATTGAAAGGAATTGACACTTTGATTACTTATCTATAGTTATCCTTATCACCAACCTTGATACTTAAAGTAGCTCTCAGTGTTTTACAAAATATGGCAGGATTAATTGTTCTTTTCCAGAAGAAGCAGTTAGTGAATCACACTGTTAAATTGCCTAATTTTCCAATTGTCAGTTGTTAAATTACCTAATACATTTTCTCAGTGGTATTTTGTTTTCCTTTAAGATGTAAAGGAACAGTAAAACTTTTATCTCATCCATTATATGGATGAGATATCACCCCATTTATGTGGGCTCTGACCTCATCATCTGTTCACCTCCCAAAGGTCCATCCTTCTAATAGCATCACATTCATGGTTAGGTTTCAGCATATACATTTAGGAGAGGGGAAGGGACATAAATCTTCAGACCAGGGCAGCTCCCTTGCCATCTCTGTTGGGGGAGGACACAGCTTGAAGATGGCCATTTATGAAGCAGACACTGAATTTGTCAAGAGATTGATCTTGGACTTCTTAATCTCCAGAATTATTAGAAGTAAATTTCTATTCTTTATAAGAAAACCAGCCTAGGGTCTTCTGCAATAGCACCTCAGTAGTACTGAGACAAAGCCCATCTCTCTTTTACCAATTCTTTTCACAAACAATGTGATAAATAGCAATTCATAGAATCAAAGGAAAATTTGAAAATTTGTAAAAGGCTTAATTCAAAATAAAGCATAGTCATGTGTAGGACATTTGATACCAATGTGAATGTTGTTATAAAGTTAGTTTAAAAGTTCAATGTGACAAGTGTTATGAGTTGAATTGTGCCTGCCCCCATGGCTACCCCTCACAGGATAGCAGCCTTAATTTCAGGTAACTATGAGTGTGATCTTATTGAGAGATAGAGTCTTGACTACAATGTGACCTATTGAGAAACATAGTCTTTGTTGATGAGGTTATTTGGTTGGTTCTCATAATAATCCAGTATGACTGATGTCTTTATGAGAAAAGAAGAGCAGACACAAAGAGAAAAACATCACATAAAGATGGAACTCTTCTGCCACAAATAAAAACATTCTGGGTCTATTAGAAGCTGGGAGAAGCAAGGAAGACAGAGGCATTGGTTGAGGAGGTATAGCTCTTGATGGCTCTGCCAATACCTTGATTTTGGACATCTAACCTCCAGAGCTGTGAGGAAATAAATTCTATTGTTTTAAGTTACCTAGTTTGTTATGGCAACCCTAGGAAATATAACTAAGATACTTTCTGGGGATGAGTGAAAGTCTCACTCCTGTCTTGCCTTAATAATTTACTATGTCAAAGGTTTTCAACAATCACCCTTCACATTTGTAGTCCTTTCCTATTTAGTTGGGAGAGGGGTTATGGGACTAGATGGGTTCTGGAATAATTTTGCTCTCTTTTTTAAGTCCTACAAGGACAATCCTAATGATGCTTGTTAGCATATAATTACCTGCTATTCTCAGTATTAGGGCTTTAGCCAAAACTATGAGTTAAAGGGGAAATTCTCATTCAATATTCTGTTAAACATACATATATTCATGTAAGTCAAATTTCATGCTGAGATATTCATGCAGAATGTGAGAAAAGCATAGATAAAAGATAACCGGTGATTGTTTAATTTAGGCAAATTAATGGAAAATCCCCTTCTTCTTTGTCATTAGAGTAAAATTCTTTTAAAATACTAAAATCTAAAGTTCAGGGGCCAAGGGAACTCTACTCTATTCATCATTATAACTGGGTCAGCATTTTATATCTAGCAAAAAGAACAGTGGATCAAATACGTTAATGACTTAGAAATATGAATTCTCATCTTTAGCCTAGAATTAACCAGCTCAAAAATTCCTTCCCATGAAATAATGTTGGTATTCCTTAAGGCCACCCAGCAGATAGGGATTATACTGTCCCCTTCACCTAGACTTTTATAGTGACATTACCACAGCATACTGTGCTTTATGTATGTGTCTGTATTCTCAATACATTGCACAGTTCTTGAGAGCAGGGCCATATCTAATTTATTTTACTTTTTACTGACTGAGACACTTGATACATCTTAGACAACTTCAGCAAGTTTACTGGTTAAATAAACAACCAACCTTTTTCTCTTTTTAGCTCACTCCTTTCACTTGAAAATAGAGGATGTTGAAATAAAAGATTCATATATTCACTCTAAAGCACTAAAATTGGTGTTATATTTTCAAGATATAATGGTGTACTATGTTCCTGAATTTGTACTTGTCCCTCCTTATGTTAAAAGGTAATAGAATTTTTAAAAAATACATTTTAAAATGTTAATAAAAAATTTAAGAAGAATCATCCTGAAACGATTCTGACTCCATTTTAGAATTATTCTAACATGAATGAGACATATGTATTTGCTTTAGTTTCCTTCATTAGAAACATAAAGTTTGTGATTTCCTTTTTTATTATCTCCTGAACATTAAATTCAATTCAATATGTTCCACTATATATAATTTAGAAATACATAAATAAAGTTAATTTGATATATTATTTATTTCAGTCATCTTTCTTTTTTCATTAGTCTAACAATTGGTCAATTTTGCTTACCCTTATTTTACTGATATTTTTTATTATTTTATCTCTTATTTCTACTCTGGTCTTAATTATTTTATTTTCTTCCAGCAGTTTTTGTTCTAGTTCCTTGAAAAGTAATGTTAGATTGTTTCTTTGAGATCTTTCTGCTTTTTTGAAATAGGTGTTCATTGCTATAAACTTCTTTCTTAGAATTGCTTTTGCTGTATCCTTTAGGTTTTGGTATGCTGTAATTCTATTTTTTCAAAATTTTAATGAAAAGTAATTTTTTAATTTCCATTTAATTTTTCATTAAGAATACTTTATTTTTAATTAAAAAATAATTTTTTAATTTCCATTTAAATTTCTTTATTGACCTATTGGTTATTCAAGAGAATGTTGTTTAATTTCTATATATTTGTACAATTTTCAACATTCCTCCTATTATTTATTTCTAGTTTTATTCCACTGAGGTAAAAAAGATATTTGATACGATTGTGATTTTTAAAATGTATTAAGACATATTTTGTTACCTAACATACCTATACTGAAAAATGTTCCATGTGCTATTGAGAAAAATGTATATTTTGTGGCTGTTGGATGAAATGTTCTGCAAATGTTTGCAAGGTACATTTGGTCTAGATAGTGTTTTAACTCTGATTTCTCTTTGTTGATTTTCTGCCTGTATGATCTTCGCATTTCTGAAAGGAGGGATGTTGTCATTGCTTACTATTTTTTTTTTTTATTGTTAAATCATAGCTGTGTACATTAGTGCAATCGCCTGTACCCATTCAAAGATGCACCATAGATGTGGCCCCACCCATTACCCTCCCTCCACTAAAACCTCCCCCCTCCCTTCCCCTGCCTTGGCCCTTTCCCCATAGTCTTGTGGTATAGTTGGGTTATAGCCTTCATGTGAAAGCTGTAATTTAGCTTCATAGTAGGGCTGAGTACATTGGATACTTTTTCTTCCATTCCTGAGATACTTTGCTAAGAAGAATATGT
>CAUYPK010059889.1:0-21886 GCA_963574355.1 Loris lydekkerianus
GTGAATATTTTATGAGGAGGACTCCCCAGGCAATTGAAGCAGTATCAAAAATACACTATTGGGACCTGATCAAACTAAAAACTTCTGCACAGCCAAGAACATAGTAAGTAAAGCAAGCAGACATCCCTCAGAATGGGAGAAAATATTTGCAGCTTATACCACCAATAAAGGTCTAATAACCAGAATCCACAGAGAACTCAAACGTATTAGCAAGAAAAGAACAGGTGACCCCATTTCAGGGTGGGTCAGGGACTTAAAGAGAAACTTCTGTAAAGAAGACAGATCCAAGATCTACAAACACATGAAACAAAGCTCATCATCCTTAATCATCAGAGAAATGCAAATCAAAACTACTTTGAGATACCACCTAACCCCAGTAAGAGTAGCCCACATAACAAAATCCCAATACCAGAAATGTTGGCATGGATGTGGAGGAAAGGGCACACTTCTACACTGCTTGTGGGAATGCCCACTAATATGTTCCTTCTGGAAGGATGTTTGAAGAATACTTAGACACCTAAAAATAGGCCTGCCATTCGATCCTATAATTTCTTTACTAGGTTTATACCCAGAATACCAAAAGTCACAATATAACAATGACATCTGTACCAGAATGTTTATTGCAGCCCAATTCATAATTGCTAAGTCATGGAAGAAGCCCAAGTACCCATCAACCCACGAATGGACTAGCAAATTGTGGTACTTGTATATCATGGAATATTATGCAGCCTTAAAGAAAGATGGAGACTCTCTTTCATGTTTACATGGATGGAGCTTGAACATCATTTTCTTAGCAAAGTATCTCAGGAATGGAAGAAAAAGTATCCAATGTACTCAGCTCTACTATGAAGCTCAATTATAGCTTTCACATGAAGGCTATAGCCCAACAATAGGAAAAGACTATGGGAAAAGGGCCAAGGAAGAGGAAGGGAGGTGGGAGGTTGGGGTGAAGAGAAGGTAATGGGTGGGGCCACATCTGTGGTGCATCTTAGAATGGGTACAGGCGAAACTTACTAAATGCAGTGTACAAATGCCTACATACAGTAACTAAGGAAATGCCATGAAGGCTACGCTGAACAGTTTGATGAGAATACTTCAGATTGTATATGAAAGCACATTTTACCCCTTGGTAGCACTAATATACACAGCTATGATTTAACAATAAAAATAAATAAATTAAAATATATGACTTAAAAATCAAAATTACAGCTTAGCACCTGTAGCTCAAGCAACTAAAGTACCAGCCACATGTGCCAGAGCTGGTGGGTTCCAACCCAGCCCGGGCCTGCCAAACAACAATGATGACTACAACCAAAAAATAGCTGGGCATTGTGGCAGGCAACTGTAGTCCCAGCTACTTGGGAGGCTGAGGCAAGTGGCAAGAGAATTGCTTAAGCCCAGGAGTTGGAGGTTGCTGTGAGCTGTGATGCCACCGCACTCTACTTAGGGCAACAGCTTGAGGCTCCATCTCAAAAAGCAAAACAAAAGGAAACAAAACAAGATTACTCCTTGAACTATGGGCTGCAGAATAGATGTTGTGTTATCAGGCGTGAAAACAACATTCATCTCCTTGTACATCTCTATCAGAGCTCTTGGGTGACCAAGTACATTGTCAGTGAGTAGTAATATTTTGAAAGGAATCCTTCTTTCTGAGCAGTAGGACTCAACACTGGGCATAAAATACAGGTAGTCTTAAAGGTCATCCCTACAGTCACCATACCTGGGGAAAAATGGGAAATTGTATCTAAATGTATGTCTTTTTTTTTTTTTTTTAAACAAAATATTCCTTACAAAATTTTATAAAGGGATGACCAACATATAGAACATTTTGTAAATATTTTGTAAAATTTTATTATGAAATATTTTGTAAATAAAGACATATTTGGGTACATTTTCCCATTTTCCTTATGTATGGCAACTTTAGGGGTGACCTTAAGGACACCTTCTATTTCACAGATTGTGGCGTTATTAGGTATGCTGTCATCCAGGCTTTGTTGTTTTGTTTATAGAGCATAGGCAGGAATAGATTTAGCATAATTCTTAAGGGCCCTAGGATTTTCAAAATGGTATAGTAAGCATTGGCTTCAATTTAAAACCATCAGCTGCATTAACCTCTAAAAGATAGCCTGCCCTTCAACCCTTTGAAGCCAGATAGACTTCTCTTTAGCTATGAAAGTCCTAGATGGCATCTTCTTCCAACAGAGGGCTATTTCATTTACATTGAAAATCTCTTGTTGGGGCTCAGTGGTAGGGTGCTGGCCCCATATATCGAGGGTGGCAGGTTCAAACCTGGCCCCAGCCAAACTGCAACAAAAAATAGCCAGGTGTTGTGGTGGGTGCCTGTAGTCCCAACTACTTAGGAAGCTGAGGCAAGAGAATCTCCTAAGCCCAGGAGTTGGAGGTTGCTGTGAGCTATGACAGTACAGCACTCTACCAAGGGCGATAAAGTGAGACTCTATCTCTAAAAAATAAAAATAAATAAGAAAATCTATTGTTGAGTGTAGCTTTCTTTATTAATGATCTTCTAGATAACTTGCTGCAGTTTATACGTCAGCATTTGCTGTTTCATCTTGTACTTTGATGTTATGGAGATGGCTTCTTTCCTTAAACCTCATGAGCAACCTCTGCTGGCCTCCAACTTTTCTTCTATGGCTTCCTCACCTCTCTCAGGAACTGACGGGAGTTAGGGCCTTGCTCTAGATTAGGCTTTGGCTTAAGGGAGTGTTGTGGCTGGCTTGACCTTCTATCTAGTTCACTAAAAGTTTCTCCCTATCAGCAATGAGGCTATTTTGCTTTCTTATCACTCATGTGCTCCCTGGGGTAGCACTTTTAATCTTCAAGTACTTTTCCTTTGTATTCACAACTTAGCTAACTGTTTGGCACAACTTGTTTTCCACCTATCTTAACTTTAGATATGCCTTCCTCACAAACTTGAAACTAAGTCATTTCTTGCTTTCGATTTAAAGTGAGAGACGGTATCACTCTTCTTTCACTTGAACATTTAGAGGCCCTTGTAGGGTGATTAGTCGGCCTAATTTTAATGCTGTTGTGTCTTGAGGAATATGGAGTCCTGAGGAGAAGGGAGACAGGGACCCTCCAGACAGTGAAGCATTGAGAATACACACTACACTTACTGATTAAGTTCTCTGTCTTGCATGAGTGTAGTTCATGTTGTCCTCAGACAATTAGAATAGTAACATCAAAGACCACTGGTCACACCCCTCCATAATAATGATGAATAAGTTTGAATTACTATAAGAATTACCAAAATATTGCAAGAATTACCAAGAATTACACAGAGACAGGAAGTGGGCACATGCTCTTGGAAAGCTAATAGACTTGCTCAATACAGGGTTGTCACAAACATTCAACTTATTAAAAAAAAAGAAAAACCACAATATTTATGAAGCACAATAAAATGAGGTATGCCTGTATAATGCTCCTGGCTATGTAAAAATTGCCTTTGAATGTGGGAGATAATATGTAATAATGAAGAGAATTGATTCATAGTGTATGAGTTTATTTTCTAAAAAGAACAAATGTATTAGTTTCTATGTTTTTACATTAGTCAAAAAATGTCTGAATTGCCACTTTAGAAAAGATATACTATCTAAATGCTTGGCATGCTTTAGATAATTATGTGATGAAGACCCCTGTACTGTATTTAAATAAAATTATAGTTTTAGTCAATCTTTTAAAATCACTTATGATTTTTTTTTTAAAAACTTAACTCTCCTTAGTATATGTATAATAGGTTTGGCATAGTATCAGGTAGTTAGTTATATTGTCATCAGTATCAGTCAAATTAGCCAAATTAATTGATTATATTCATTTTTAATTGAATATGGTATAAATTCTATTATAACTATTACCTTCTTTTAGTTTTATAAATTCAAGTCATTATATATGTAAATTTTATGTGATCTGTAAGAAAAAACAAACCAGATAAAATACAGATTAAAAAAAAATTCTTTAAAAATATCTTGTGGAACACTTATCCATTAGCTCCACATTAAAATTCCTTTTCTCCCAAACTTACACAACACCCTTGAATTATTCAGACAAGTAAAGATAAGTAAGGAGTCTAAAGAATGTGGTTTATTTCTTAACTTTAAAACTTGGACAGTGATTTGGGAGTACAGCTTAGTACAAATCCTTTTATAAATAAGATTTTGTTCCATTTGCAACTCCGAACATGCAGACTAAAGGGGGTGGTTCCTTGAACAGTGTCTGACCTCTGTGCACACCTTGGTTGGTCTTGACCTCACCCACATTGCATACTACAGCCATGTAAATCAGATTTTTGACGTGTTATAAAATGCAAGTCACAGCTGGGGTAGTCTGTAGTATTCAAAAACTTTTGGAATACTGCACAGCCAACTAAATTTATTTTCGTATGAATTTAATTTTTTTTTGAGGGTAAGTCTTAATTGTTTGGAAAAAGAAACTCAGAATGAGCCAGAGATTATCTGAAATCAAATAGGTAATCTCTCTCTCTCTCTCTCTCTCCCTTCTCTTTCTCTCCCTCCTCTTTCTCTCCCTCCTCCACCCCTTCTCTCTGTTTGTATAAGAAAGAGCAATTGGGAGAAGACCTTGGTATTACACCTGTGTTAATGGGAAGCTGTAGACTGAGATTTCTGTTACAAAGTCTTTGTGCTTAGGTCAGGAGTAGGTGGTCTTCAAGGAACAGAGCTGAGAGCTTGTAATCATAATGTAAGTATAAATGCTACATCTCTTCAGATATGTTTTAAATCCTTTGAATTTGTTCTAGCAAATGAGCTTACACATAAGTATGTCATTAGCTATTTTGCTTTACCAGATGCCAGACATTTTTTTAAAAAAAGGTATGTGTAGACTGGTAAATGTGATGTATAATCTATAGGAAACTTAAAAGTGCTTTTATAAAAGTTTTGACTACAGAAACATACCAATTTTAAATGTTGTTAAAGATTTTTCTATAGTACTGGTTTGTCTGTTTTCAATAAATTGAAAAATTGGAAGTTGCCCATTTTACTTAAAAGTCATATTATAAATAGGCTTTATGAAAAAGCAAAAAGTCACTCCGGGTCATTCAATCTCCTTTATTGCCCCGTGTCTTTCATATGAAGTCTCATGGTATACTACTATATTAATGATGTTTACTAAAGGTAAAGCTTATTAAACTTTGCTGCAGGGAGATATTTATGATTAAATTACATTTTTCAGGCAATGTTTTGCACTTATACTATTTAATGTTGATCTTTTAGTTTTATGTGTTCACACTTTTTATTGATATAAGTGTCTAAAAATATATGCAGTAAAACTAAATTTTTTGGTGGTATGTAAATGTCTTAATTTTTGACATTTAAGAGTATTGCTATTAGAATATTTGACAGCATATAATATCCTCAAAAGGAGATAATTTTTCCTAAGTTATTAATTTTAAACTGTTTTAGGTGCTGTTTTTCAACGCTAATTTTTAACCAAGAATGAGACGATTTAAAAATTAAGATGCCAACAGGTAATTTCTTATAAGTTTATGCTTTTGACAATGTGTGTCACATACATTGTCAATAACTAAAAATAGAACAATAACTAAAAATGTATATTAACACAGCTATATTGTTTCCATCTGACATTTTTCCAGAAATATGAAATAGTATGATTTTGAAAGATCTGTAGTTTTATGTTATAAAGGAAGAAGAACCTCTGTAAGCTGACCACCCAAGGAACTGCAGAAAACTGGTCAACATGCAGAGGGGATGAATATAAGGAACTAAGTCTACTGTACTGATATACACATGTGGTGCATGTCTGGTCTATGAAAATTAGGTCAACTTCAGGAGGTGGTCAGCTATGGAGCTTCTACTCTATTTTATTTTAGACTTATGTGTTTTATTGGTTTTTATATACTGACAAATTGTAGCTTATTCTGTATCCGAAATAATAAATAATAAATAAAGTCAGTGGCTGGGCGTGGTGGCTTGCACTTGTAATCCCAGAACTTTGGGAGGCTGAAGTGAGAAGATTACTGGAGGTCAGGAGTTCCAGACCAGCCCCTGGGCAACATGGCTAGACATTGTTTCATCAAAAATAATTTTTAAAATTAGCTGGCTTGGACGGCGCCTGTGGCTCAGTGTGTAGGGCACCAACCTGTATACTGAGGGTGGTGGGTTCAAATGCAGCCCCAACCAAACTGCAACAAAAAAATAGCCATTGTGTCAGGTGCCTATAGTCCCAGCTACTTGGGAGGCTAAGGCAAGAGAATCGCCTAAGCCCAGGAGTTGGAGGTTGCTGTGAGCTGTGATGTCACAGCACTCTACCGAGGGCGATAAAGTGAGACTCTGTCTCTAAAAAAAAAAGAAAAAAAAAAAAAAAGCTGGCTGGAGTGGTATGGACCTGTCTGTAGTCCTAGCTACTTGGGAGGGAGGCAGAAGGATGGGTCCTGGAGTTTGAGGTTGCTGTGAGCTATGATAACACCACTGTACTCCAGCCTGGACAACAGAGTGAGATCAAGAAATCAGTCAGGTCCCTTAGCTTCCTCAATTGTCCCATTTCACTGCCTCTAGGGTTATTTTCCTCCTTCCTGAACTGAATGATGGTGAACACATGTTGTAAAACAAAGGAGAACAACTTTCAAAAAAAAAAAAAAAAAAAAATTCAATTAATAATATAAATAAAAGAAGAAGAAAGAAGGAAAGAAATCAGCCACAATAAAAGTAGATTCAAAGATAGGCATTCAGGTTAGATGAATTTTTTTTTTACTGATAGAATACCAGATGTTGAGAGATGTCTAGTTATAATCTAGTTAAAAAACAAGGGCAGTATTTTAACAGTGCTAAAGTTACATTGCACCCTCAGTGGAAAACCATAGGTGAAGACTCGTGATGCTGATGCAATGAAATGTTAATTGAGATTTCTTGTTAAAAGTGTTTTGATTATAATAAAGCATGGCATTGTGTGAAAAAAGAAAAAAGCCTAAAAAACATTTTGGTTGCTTTGGTTTTGGTTACTTAACTTTCTTCTTTGCCAGTTAAATTCTCTAGAGTTGGTTTCCTCTCTACAATCTCTTTACTTCTATATTTATAATGTCATGTTGAAGTAGGTGCTTGTCAATCTAAAGTAATAAAGTTTAAAATTTCAAATTCTAATTGTGGAGATATCTGACTCATAGCAATTATATCTTCATGGGCATGGACATCTTAGTGGAAAATAAAGCTAGAAAAAATTTTTTATTTAGTATACTTTTTTAAAAATGCCAAATTAGAGGCCTAATGGGAGTAATGTCATTTTCTTTCTCTCATAAGAAAAGGGTCATTTTCTAGACAGAAACAATCAGGAAGTAACAACATGTAATTTTAAAGCAAAGTAACTCCCCCCTTTACACCTGAAAGATAAGGTATTCAGCTATTTTTTCTTCTTATCATAAATGAATTCTTCTATTTTTAGTTTAATTTTTTTCTTGGCTTTGGTTTCCAGGAGTCAAAGGAAAGGGTTTTTTGTTTTGTTTTGTTTTGTTTTGTTAAAGATAGTGGGTCAGGATGAGGTTGGAAGGGAGGAGAGGTACCAAGGGAGAACGGGAAGGCAAAGAGAGAAAAAGATAAAGGAAAGGTCAAACATAAAGAAGGATGGTGAGGATGGAGACAGAGGAGGGGGATGGAGACAGAGAAAAGAAACAGGAGGTAATGGGGGTTTATTTTCTTAATATTCTGAAAGATTTGGCTGTATATGAAGCAATGACTTAGGTTTATAATTGAAGTTTAGAACTTTAGGTATGTCTTTACAGTGACTAATAGCTATTACATAAAATTACTTTGCCAATCAAAACCTTATATGATTATTTTTGGAATTTTACTTTAAGACTGTCATATAGGAATGTTTAAAGATAACTTTGGACATAAAAATTTGTCTCAATTATCTAAATCTTATTTCTACCACAATTTCAGATTTTAATATATTTGAATCCTAATAGGAAAAATAAGAATTAAAATAAAACCTTGGGACAGGGAAGCTCTAAGTAATTCTATAGAATCCCTGTACTCAATAAGAAAGACCCTGTTTATATTCTGAGATCCTAATCACTTTTTAATCTAACTAATACAGAGATTCTTTATTTCTATTATGTAGCTTCTGAATCCATTATAATTAGTTGCCATATCTTTAGGATGGATTAAGTTTTCCCTCAAAGGGATAAAGTTCCTATTAAATAAGGAATAAGATTAAGTCTTTTTCTTTGAGAAAAAATTCTTAACTCTGAATTTTAGAATTGCTACTTCATTCTAGCTATTCTAGAATAATTCTAATTATTCCTATTCCTTGTTGCATTAGAAAAACTTTAATTGCCTTTCTCTATTCCATACATGTATGTGTTTTAGATCACGAAGAGCCCTGTGGTCCTGGTCACAGGTCATTTTGCCTGAATGGGGGGATTTGTTATGTGATACCTACTATTTCCAGCCCATTTTGTAGGTGAGTGAAATGGACTGGGGGAAGAGGGTAATTTTATTTTTTAAATCTACTAACTTGAGAAGTGATTAAAAAGTAAACAAAAAATGTTAAGATGAAAACATGTCTTCATATTTACATAGTGTAAAACCAAACCAAAACAAAACAAAGTAACAAATAAAAATCTCACTCATCAGGGTAATGGTAGTTTGTAGCCTAGACAGATTTCTTAGAAATAATCCATTCAAGTGAACTCTCTATTTTAAGCTCTTTAGGGGAGACAGTCTGTATTTAACATTACTGGCAAAACAGCTAGAAAATTTACTAATGTCAAAAGTCCAACATGAAATATTTTGTTAGGAGTTTAGAATACATAAATACATGATAACTGAGTTGGTAGCAAAATTTACACTTGATATATTAAAAGAAAATTGAAGAGTTAAGTTTTTCTAATGATAGTAGCAAATTTAAAATAAGGTATCTTAGCTACTCTTGTTTAAAAATAATTCATTTTGGAAGTATAGATACAGCCAGTAATCAATAAGACTTCAAAATAGTAACTATATAGCTGGCCTTCTGTAAGGATTTAAGTGTATATAATAATCCTCTTTTAATACATGAGTTGGCAACAGTACTACCATTGAGGCCCATAGACTGTGAAGCTAACACTTAAAAACCTCAAGATATTTTGTAATGTATGTGAATTACTGTTTTTTGTTCTTTAACTGAAAGGAGATGCATACAATCTAAATTTAAAATGTTGCTATGTAAAAGGATGGAAAAGTCAAAGTCATAGGGAAAGTTAAAAATATTGGGATTTAGTGTGGAGGAGAGGAAGCCCAGAGTAATAACCTCATAATTATCTTTAAAAGGTTTAAGGATTTTCATGTGAGGGATAGTGCCTAAGTGTTTCTCGTTTCAAGTCTCTCTGTCTCTATAGGGGGATGGGGAAACAAACTAGCAATTAATTAATACCTGTGTGCCTCAACAGTGTTCTTTTTTTCTTAAAGTTATTTACTGAGATATAATTTATGTATGATAAACTGTGTTTATTTAATGTGCTCAATTGATTAATTTTGATGAATGTTTACACCTGTGAAGTCACTGCACCACACATCAAGATCTATAATATTTCCATTGCCCCCACCAAATTCATTGCTGATCCTGTTCTTTATTTACATTTTAAATCTTCCTCAAAAACTTTAAACAATAGAGAAAGAGGCAGGGGAGACCTTAGAAAATAGAAAAATAAGCAGAAAATGAGAAATTAAGTGACTTTCGGGTAATACACTTAGGAAGAAGAGAGAAATGGCTTTTGAATACAATGCCCAAGTTTTGCTTTACCTTATATTCATTCTCAATTCCTTCTAAGGGGAAATGGTATTCATAAAAGAAAACTAATATGTTCATCAGAAGAAGTACATTTAATAATGTTAAAATTTTCAGGTACATTTTTGTTTCATCCTAAAAATTTTATAGCTTGTTATTCAGTTTTAAGTTTAAACATTTTTTTCATCATGACTTATTCTTTAACCTATGGAGTTTCTTGTTATCCTTTTTTAAAATCTAATTTAATTGTATTGTGGTCGGAGTACTTGGTCCATCATGCTGTATACTTAATATTTGTTTGTATACTAGGTATCTGTTATACTGCACTGAAGAAGTTGAAAGAATTAGGAGTATTGAATTTGGAGAGTCATTACAATGGAAAGAATCCTAGGTTGTCACCCTGCTTTTACCTTGGTTAGATGCATTTTTGGTGTATTTTCAAAAAGTTACTGATGAAAGACAATGGCCGACTTTGCTGATAACCCACACCAGGTTTTGAAATGTGTCCAGTTTCTTCCTAATTACAAACTTCTGGAGTAGTGATTAAGGAGTAGTGGAAGCCATACCCCCAGGGGCTCATGCGTGTAGTAGGTGGGAAATGAAGCAAGGTGCTGTGTCACACAACAGCAGCATGTTCTGTGGGGTTGGCCCCTCCTGTGCAGTGTGAATGGTGGGATCTGGAGTTGGTAAACACCCTGAAGGCAGTGAAGCAGTAGAGGGAGGGACAGAAAGGAGACTGAGAGGAAAAGACAACATAGTGACTGTGGGTTCAGTGAAGTTGAATGGCAAATATATTTTAAATCATATTTTATAGAAATAATTTCCAGTGCTCTTAAGACCACATTTTTAATCTAGTCCTACAGGCTGTACTACCAGTATTTCAGGGTACAAGAAGCAAAGCCCCTTCTTAGAGTTCCTCCAGTGCCCTTTACTGACAAGGCCTAACACTGTGCAAACTGGTAAAGGAGACATGTTGTAGGTTCAAGCCAGTTCCACAAAACTAGGTCAAAGATGGGAGATTTGGGGGTGAGAGGTGATAAATAGGTAACTGGCATAGTGAGTACCCTTTGGCTACTCACCTTCTATATGTACCTTCTACACATTTGAACTTAGAAAAAGAAATTCTTGCATTTACCCAAATGAAGAAGCAATTAGTCCCCAAAGCCATCATTTTTATAGCTAGTAATATTAATTACTTCTCAAATTTCCTCATAGTGAGGCTGAAAGTATTATTGCATAAAGACTCATTGCTAAGGTTAACCTTCTAAGAAGAAGGAAACAGTTAATATAGCCAAATGAACACCTACACATGATAGGAGAAATTATGTATTAGTCATTTTCATAATTAACTATTGGAGAGACCATAGCTGGCATCTATGGCGTCCTTCTCCCAGACCTATTATGTACTTTCCCTTGTCTTCAGCCATAACTTCGGTAGCCTTACCTGATAGAGAGACCCAAACCCTATTTCCAGGGAGGTTTGCGTCCTCAACACTCCTGCCTCATCTTGCTATAATTTGCCATTAACCTGCACTATTGGGAATAGACATACTGGCAGTGTTAAGAGGCACCCTAAAGGATCCCCTGGCTTCAGGTATAGTCTTACTTTCCCTAATTACACGTGTATAAAATTGGCATCAATCACTCAAGCTTGTAGAGTAACTCACTCTTCTTACTTTTGGTTTAGTGGTATGAAGAGCCCAAAATGAACAGGTAGGAGTCTTCTGTTTCAATTTATTGTTTTATTCCCTGATGAAACCATTCTCTCTTTGGGGACTATGTATGATCTCTGTACTCTATAGGGATGGATAAGAATTAAAAATTCAGCAAATGGGGTGGTGCCTGTGGCTCAGTGAATAGGGTGCCGGCCCCATATACCGAGAGTGGCGGGTTCAAACCCAGCTCCGGCTGAACTGCAACCAAAAAATAGCCGGGCATTGTGGCAGACGCCAGTAGTCCCAGCTGCTCAGGAGGCTGAGGCAGGAGAACCACAGAAGTCCAAGAGCTGGAGGTTGCTGTGAGTCCTGTGACATCATGGCACTCTACCGAGGGTGGTAAATGGAGACACCGTCAATAAAAAAAAAAAAAAAAAAAAAAAAAAAAAATTTCAGCAAATGAGTTATCAGGTATAACAGTGACTGAAACCAGTACCATTCCACCTCTGAATTCCCAGACCCATGTATTCTGACTATGAAGGAGACAGCACTCCATGATGACCTCTGCTTGGAGCCCTATTATTTAGGGTGTTGTCGCCCAGCTGGCATCATTCTATCTTTAACCCAGATGCTTCTGAGTGGCAGCATATGTGGTAAAATCAGTTAATTCCATGGACATGAGCTCAGAGCTTCTCTCCCTTGGCCATGAAATTAATTCCATGATATGAAGCAATGTTATATAGGATATCATGATGCTTTATTAGCAGAAAAGGTAAACCTGGCCAGGCACGGTGGCTCATGCCTATAATCCTAACACTCTGGGAGGCTGAGGTGGGTGGATTGCTTGAGCTCAGGAGTTTAAGACCAGCCTGAACAAGAATGAAACCTCTTCTCTATGAAAAAAATAGAAAAACTAGCCAGACTTAGTAGTGCATGCCTATAGTCCCAGCTACTCAAGAGGCTGAGGCAAGAGGATTGCGCAAGCCTAAGAGTTTGAGGTTGCTGTGAGCTATGATGCCACAGCCCTTTACCCATGTAAACAAAGTGAGACTGTCTCAAAAAAAAAAAAAAAAAAAAAAGGCAAACCCATATTCAGAATGTGTCTATTCCAGTGAGACTAAACGTCTGCCTCCCTCCATCGTGAAAAAAGGCATAGTATAATCAGCCTCCCTCCATCATGAAAAAAGGCATAGTATAATCAGCCTATCACCAAATGGCTGACTGTCCCTAGAAAATGATGTCCTGCCAGGGACTCAGTGTTGGTCGTAGACTTGGTGCTCGGTGGAGGTGGCAGTCGGGTCAGCAGGAAGGGAGGTCCATGTCGTTAAGCTCATTCATATCCTCCCTCTGCCACCACGGCCACTTTGTTCTTGGAGCCACTGAGCTAGCATTAGAGTATCTGAAGAAAGAGGATGACAGAAAAAGTGTTATTTTGATAAGAACACATAACCTGATTAGTAAGAGCTTCCTCTGCAGTGAGTCTTTGATGGGCCACCGCATTGGGCACAAGTATCTTCACAGGCTGTGTCCATTCCAAACATCCATTCATCTTCTACTTCTTCTGCTTTTCTTGTCATCAATCCTCCAGTCTTATTATCTTAGATACGCAGATAATAAGTAATAATGTATATGCCTGTAGAGCAGTGGTTCTCAACCTTCCTAATACCTCCTAATGATGCAACCCTTTAATACAGTTCCTCATGTTGTGGTGACCCCCAACCATAAAATTATTTTCATTGGTACTTTATAACTGTAATTTTGCTACTGTTATGAATTGTAATGTAAATATCTGATATGCAGGATGTATTTTCATTGTTACAAAGGGGTCATGACCCACAGGTTGAGAACCACTGCTGTAGAGCAACTGCCCATGGACCCATACTTGTGGTCATCATTCCACATAACGCAGACAGTGTATGTTCAAAGTACTATCTGTTGAGAGGATTTTCTTCTATGAGTGCTCATTAGGTCACCCCTGGGTGGGCCTGTGATGCTGTAGCTATCCACTTTGGGGTGGTACAGCATGTTATTTAGATCCACTTATAAACTGGGCTCAAACAGTTTCTTCCTTAGTTGGTCATAAGGAACTCTTCAGGAAGTTGCAGGCATAGATGTAATGCAACAGAAGTCAGAGCCTGTGACTCACTTATCTTGATCTTATAGGCCATTTGCATTTGACAGCGTGCGTACTCAAACTTACAGCTAGTAGAGTCAAACAGCATGCAGCTCACAATGGGAAGCTCAGGTCACATGGTCAATTGATACCCCATGTGGTATCTTCCATGGTCATACGTGGTCTACAAAGGAAATCAACTACAGAGCTTTTCAAAGAAATAGATGAGGCCCTTGTTAATTTATTAATATTTATTAATGCTGTACTGATAGGAGTGTCTTCTAGGCCTTCTTGGGAGATGATGTGATGAGGTGGACATGCAGATAACATATGAGAAGTCCACTCCAGCATTCTTGCCACTCTAACCCCTTATGTTCCCTCCTCTGTAGCATTCCATGGAAGCTCCAGCATTTCCGTCTCATTATACACAGGCCACTGAAACCAAGTTTCAGTCAACCAAATAAGTCAGCTATTGGCTTGTACATCAGGAAGTGACTCTAATGCATTAAATCCAGAATCTCTAGTAAGTGTACCTAAATCAATAAATTCATCTCTCCTGAGTCTGATGCCAGAATCCACTCCACCACACATCCCCAGGATGGGGGACACACACAATTATATAATCCTTTGGTACATAAACTATATAAGCTGTCTTCTTGGGTCCTAATGTGTACATTACTCCTGGAGGATACTAATATATTTAATCCTAGTTATTTGACTGTTATAGTTTTAGCGAGTTTTGAGGAGGACAAGTGTCCCCTTGTAAGGAATTTACTCCAGGTTAGGTTATAGTGGGATTTTTAATCAAAGGACAGCTCCTTCCACTGGCAAAGGGATCTCAAGGAAACTTGGGAATTTGGGATTATTGATTTAACCTGGCCTCCCAATTTTAATAAACTTGCCAAGACTATGAATCCAAGTAGTATGATTCAGAAGCACGATTCAGAAGTAAAGTTTGGGCTAGATTTTAGCAAAAACAGCCCTGTGGCTAAAAGAAATGGATTATTTTAGAGTTGTTATTGCAGCTTTCTTTTGGTTCTCAGACAGGATTTGAGCTGCTTTTGTTTTCTTTCTTTCTATAAGTACTCTAGGGCACTCAAGGCAATCTATCCTGCACCTTATGGCCATTATTACTACCTTTAATAGTGAAGTGCTCCCAAGGCTGGCACTGCATCAGAATTCATTGTCATGCCTGTTTCCTGTTGTCAAAGAGTTTATTTCTACACTTATGCCCAGCGTGTGACCAAGTCAGTCCCCAAATTTTCTTTTAATTTGTTTTTATTTAAAGAGTCTCACTATATTCACCAGGCTGATCTCAAACTCCTGGGCTCAAACAGTCCCCCCACCTCAGCCTCCCAAATAGCTAGTACTGTAGGTATTCATCACTATAGCCCAAATCTTATGGTTGAGTGTCTGACCTCTGACGTCACTCCCAGTCAATTTTGGTTTCATCATTTCCAGTCAAGAAGCAAAATTAAAAAAGAAAGAAACACAATCCAAAATAGTAATTTGCACAAGGAATGTTTAATGCAAATAATCACAAAGTTTGAAAAAGAAGATTAACTATTTCTAGGGTAGACTGAAGGCTGTGGTGAAACGTAAAGAATACATAGGAATAACAGATGAAGAGGGCAGCCACTAATTTGGAATTCCTCACTCACCTTCCCACGCTGAGATTCACACCTTATTGAAGCAGGTGAGGCTCTGGGTTAATGGATGGGGAAGCAGTTTGCTGAGGTGCCTTAGGCCAGCGCTGGTGAGTAGGAAGCTCCTGCATGGATTGCCAGAATACTTGTTGGGAAGCTCCCTGGTGCAGTGCCACAGAGACTGATGGGAGGATGTGCTGCTCAATCTCCCATTTAAAGCCACTTACTTGCTGCCACAACATAAGAGCCAAATACATGCACTAAAGGCAATAAACTAAACCTCTTCCTTTTTTCTGAAGCCTGACCTTTTGCATTTGATTTTCAGCAAAACAAGCTGAAAATCTCCATTGCCTACTACAGGCATAAGATTGTGCCAGCTGGCAAAGGAGAAATGTTTACAGGGTTTAGTTCCAGTATTACAAAGCAGGGCAAAGAAGAGTGGGTTTGGAGCTGAGAGGAAATAAATTCATAATTGGCATGTTTTCTTCTTAATGTCTGTATGATCTGTAATTATGTACCCTCTCTCATTTCTGTAACTGATAATTTATGTCTTCTCATCAGCAGTTTGGCTAGAGGTTTATACATTTTATTGATCTTCTCAAAGAGCCAGCTTTTGGTTTCATTGATATTTCTCTTTTGTGCTTCTGTTTTCTACTCCACTGATAAAAAATCTTCATTTCCTTCTGCTTAATTTGCATTTAACTCAGGCTTTTATTCAAGTTTTTTAAGGTAAAAGCTTAGATCATTGATTTGAGATCTTTTTCCTTAAATAAGTATTTAGTGCTGTAAAATTTCTAAAAAGCAGTATTTTATTTGCATCCTGTGATTTTTGATATGTTTTCATATTCATTCAATTCCAATTACTTTCTAATTTCTCTTTTGATTTTTTCAATTCATAGGTTATTCAGCAATATGTTGTTTAGGCCGGGTGTGGCGGCTCACGCCTGTGATCCTAGCACTTTTGGAGGCCTAGGTGGTGGTTTGCCCTGGGCTTACAAGTTCCAGACCAGCCTGAGCAAGAGTGAGACCCTGTCTCTAAAAAATAGCCGGGCATTGGGGCAGGAGGTAGAGGCAAGAGAATCACTTGGGCCCAGGAGTTTGAAGTTGCTGTGAGCGATGATGCCACAGCATTCTACCCAGGGCAACAAAGTGAGACTCTGTCTCAGAAAAAAAAAAAAAGAAAGAAAGAAAGAAAAGAAAAGAAATATGTCATTTAATTTCAAAAGATTTGGGAATTTTTCCAGATATCTTTATATATTTTTTTATTTTTTCTTTTCCTATCTCCCACTATATTATTTTTTAAATTAAAATACATATAAAGTTTATAATCTTAACCATTTTAAATGTACAGTTCAGTAGTATTGAATACATTTATAATGTACAATCATCACCACCATTCATCTCCATAACTCATTTCATCTTGTAAAACTTAGTCTATACCCATTAAACAATAAACTCCCATTCTTCTTCCCCAAAGCCTCTGGCAGCTACCATTCTACTTTGTTTCTACAATTTTGACTACTCTATGTACATCATATAAGTGGAATCATGCAGTATATTTTTGTAAATGATTTACCTTGCTTAGCATAATGTCCTCAAGATTTATTTATGTTGTAGCATATGCCAGAATTTCCTTCTTTTTAAAGGCCAAATAATATTCCATTGTATATATATACCACTTTTTTTTTTTTTTAAGACAGAGTCTCGGCGGCCTGTAGCTCAAGGAGTAGGGGACACCTGTGGCTCATAGAATGGGGTGGCGGGTTCAAGCCCGGCCCCAGCCAAAAAACAAACAAACAAAAAAAAACAACAGAGTCTCACTTTGTCTCTCTAGGTAGAGTGCAGTAGCATCATATAACTCACAGTAACCTCCAACTCTTGGGCTCAAGCCTCAGCCTCCTGGATATCTGGGACAGCAGGCACCTGCCACAACGCCTGGCTATTTTGTTGTTGTTGTTGCATTTGTCATGATTGTTTAGCTGGCTCAGGCCAAGTTTGAACCTGCCACCCTTGGTGTACGTGGCCAGCGCCTTACCCACTGAGCTATGGGTGCCACCACACCCAGCTATTTTTTTCCTTTTTTTTTTTTTCTTTCTTTTTTTTTTTTTTTTGAGACAGTGTCAAAATTTTTTGACCTTGGTAAAGTGCTATGGCATCATAGCTCACAGCAACGTTAAACTCTTGGGCTTAAGTGATTCTCTTGCCTCAGCCTCCCAAGTAGCTGGAACTACAGGCACCTGCCACAACACCCAGCTATTTCTTGGTTGTAGTTGTCATTGTTTGGCAGGCCTGGGCTGGATTCAAGCCCACCAGTTCTGATGTATGTGGCTGGTGCCCTAGCCGCTGAACTGCAGGTGCTGAGCCACGCCCACGTATTTTTAAAGACAGTGTCTCACTCTTGTTCAGGCTGGTCTTGGGAGCTCAGGCAATCCACTGGCCTCGGCCTCCCAGAGTGCTAGGATAACAAGCATCAAACACTGTGCCTGGCCTGTATATGCCACACTTTGGTTATCTATTCACCTGTGGATGGACATTTGGGTTGCTTCCACATTTTGCTGTTGTGAATAATGTTGCTACAAACATGATATACAAATACATCTTTGAGATCCTGCTTTCAATTCTGTGGAGTATATACCTAGAAGTAGAATTGCTGGATTATACGATAATTCTATTTTTAATTTTTTGAGTAATTACAATACTGTTTCCTAAAGCAGTGTACCATTTTACATTCCTGACAACAGTGTACCAAGGGTTCCAGTTTTTTCACAATCTTGGCAATGCTCCTTATTTTCTGGAGTTTTGTTAGGTTGTTGGTTTTTTTTACATACAGTAGCAATTCTAACGTGTGTTACATAGTATCTCATTATAGTTTCAATTTGCATTTCCTTAATGATTAGTGATGATCAGCCTCTTTTCATGAACTTATTGGCCATTTATATATCTTCTTTGTAGAAATGTCTATTTAACTCTTTTGCTCGTTATTTAATTAGGTCCTTTTTTGTTGCGGTTGAATTTTAGGAGTTCCCTATGTATTCTGGATGTTAACCCTTAATCACATATATGATTTGCAAGTATTTCCTCCCACTCTTCTGAATGTCTTTTTACTCTGTTGATGTACTCTGTTGATATACTCTGTATTTTGTGATGCAAAAAAAATAAAAATTCTGATTAAGTACAATTTGGCTAATTTTTCTTTTTTGCTTAGATCTTTGGTGTCATAGTCAAGTAAACACTGCCAAAACCAAACTCATGAAGCTTTTGTTTCCTTTTGAGAGTTTTATAGTTTTAGGTTGTACTTTAGGTCTTTAATCCATTTTGAGTTAATTTTTGTACATGGTGCAAATTATACGTAATTTTGTACATGGTGCAAGGGCACAACTTTTTCTTTTATATGTGAATATCCAATTTTCTAAGCACCATTTATTGAAAAGACTGTCCTTACTCCATTAAATGCTCTTTGTCAAAAGTCATTTGACCATATATGTCAGGATTTATTTCTGAATTCTCTAATTTATTCCATCGGTTTATATGTTTGATTTGTGCCAGTACCACACTGTTCTAAATACTGTAGATTTAAAGTAAGATTTAAAATCAAGAAGTGTGAGTTCTTCATTTTGTTCTTCTGTTTCAAGATTGTTTCGTCTATTCAGAATCTTTTCAGGTTCCTTAGGATGGACTTTTCTATTTTGAGGGAAAAACATTATTGGGCTTTTATAGAAATTGCATTGAATCTGTAGGTCAGGCTCGGTGTCCGTAGCACAGTGGTATGGCACCAGTGACATGCACTGAGGCTGGTGGGTTCAAGCCCAGCCCGGGCCAGCTAAACAACAATGACAACAGCAACACAAAATAGCTGGGCATTCTGGCAGGAGCCTGTAGTTCCAGATACTTGGGAGGCTGAGGAAAGAGAATCCCTTAAACCCAAGAGTTTGAGGTTGCTGTGAGCTGTGATGCCACAACACTCTACCGAGGGCAACAAAGTGAGACTCTGTCTCAAAAAAAAAAAAGAATCTCCCAGCCATAGGAGAGAAGTAGGTCACTTTGGGGATAGTACTGACATCTTAAGAATATTAAATCTCTCAACTCATGGACATAGCTGTGTTTCCATTTATTTATGTCATCTTTAATTTCTTTCAGCAACGTTTTATAGTTCTCACTG
Source organism: Loris lydekkerianus (assembly GCA_963574355.1). Lineage (NCBI taxonomy): Eukaryota > Metazoa > Chordata > Mammalia > Primates > Lorisidae > Loris > Loris lydekkerianus. The sequence continues at coordinate 19,327 of CAUYPK010059889.1, forward strand.
TACAAATCACATACCTCCTTGGTTAAGTTAATGCCTATGTATTCTTTTTGATGTCATCATAAATGGAATCGTTCTTATAATTCTCTTTTCAGATTGCTCATTTTTAGTGTATAGAAATGTAACTGATTTTTACATATTGACTTTGTTTCTTTGCTATGTCACTGAATTCATTTATTAGCTCTAATTTTGTGTGTGTGTAATCTTTAGAGTCTTATACATATAAGATCTTATCACTTGCAAATAGATAATTTTACTTCTTACTTTCCAACTTGGATATCATTTCTTTCTTTTTCTTGCCTAATCACTGTAGCTAGAACGTCTGTACTTTGTTGGATAGAATTAATGAAAGTGGAAGTATTTGTCTGGTTCCTTATCGTACAGGAAAAACTTCCAGTTTTTGGCCATTGAGTAAAAATTAGTGATTTTTCGTATATGGCCATTGTTATGACTTACTTTCCCTCTATTCCTACTTAGACAGTTTTTATCATTAAAGGGTGTTGAATTTTGTCAAATGCTTTTTCTGCATTATTATAAATTATCATGTGTTTTTTCTGCCTTCATTGTGTTAATTTGGTGTGTTACATTCATCTAGTTTCACATATTGAAATACCCTTACATTCTAGGAATAAATTCCACTTGATCATGGTATGATCCTTTTAATATGCTGCTGATTTCAGTTCATTTTAGTTTGAAGAAAAGGAAGGTGAAGGACCTAAAGCTGGAGAGTGGAAACTCAGTAAGGATACCTTAACAATTTGGGGTACATGTTTGGCTTAAAAAATGTCAAAATAATAAGAGAGGCAACTTCTGCTGACTTAAAGACAGTAGACTAGTTCCTAGATACCATTAAGAAAATCATCGAAAATAAAGGGTATCTGCCTAAATAGGTTTTTTTTTTCTTTTCAAAAACTATATATGTATTAATTTTTCTTTCTTTGTTTTTTTTTTAATTGTTGGGGGTTCATTGAGGGTACAATACGCCAGGTTACATTGATTGCATTTGTTAGGTAAAGTCCCTCTTGTAATCATGTCTTGCCCCCAAAAGGTGTGGCACACACCAAGGCCCCACCCCCTCCTTCCTTCCTTCTCTCTGCTCTTCCTTCCCCCAACCCTCCCTCCTTCTTTCTCTTTCTGCTCTCCTCTTCCCCCACACCCACTGTGACCTTAATTGTCATTAATTGTCATATAAAAATTGCCAATGTACTCAATTTTGATGTAAGGACAACTGATGCTAGTACATGGTGGGGGGAGGGGAATCGGGGAGCAGAGAGAGGGAGAAAGGGAGGAAGGGGTGTGGGGTCACAGTGTGTAACACACCTCTTGTGGATAGTACACTATTGTTAGAGGGACGTTACCCAGCAAATGTAAACAGTGTAACTTGGCTCTTTGTACCCTCAAGGATTTCCCAACAACAACAACAACAAAAAATTAGTGGCAAGTTGAGGATGAAACTCTGACCACCAGCTTATGTTTCTGAGACCAGTACATACCCTCTACTGTGTTCAGTCTTCTTTCTGTATTTTCTCTGAGATCTGTGGCAAAAGACATGTGTGGTAGGCCTCCTTACTGGGACATAGATGGCTCCAGAAAACTAGTACTCCCTAAAAGCTTCTGCACAAGAAAGAAAACACTCAACAAGGTAAAGGGACAACCTACTGAATACAAGAAAATATTTGCAAACTACCCATCTGACAGGGATTAATAACTAGAATATATAAGAAGCTCTAACAATGCAACAGGAAAATATCAAATAATCCAACTGCAAAATAGACAAAGGATCTGAATAGACATTTCTCAAAAGAAGACACATAAATGGCCCACAGGTATATAAAAAAATACTTAGTATCACTAGTTACCAGAGAAATGCAAATAAAAACTACAATTAGAATGAAAGTTTGATCTCTTCTGACTCTATGTTGATACCCTTGATTGCCTCTTCTTCCCTAACTGCAATGGCTAAAACTTCCATTACAATGTTAATGAGCAATGGAGACAATGGGCAACCTTGCCTGGTTCCTGATCTAAGTGGAAATGATTTCAATTTAACTCCATTCAATACGATATTGGTTGTGGCTTTGCTGTAGATGGCCTCTATTAGTTTAAGAAATGTCCCTTCTATACCAATTTTATTAAGTGTTCTGATCATGAAGGGATGCTGGATATTGTCAAAAGCTTTTTCTGCATCGATTGAGAGAATCATATTGCTTTTATTTTTTATTTTATTTATGTGCTGAATTACATTTATAGATTTACATATATTGAACCAGCCTTGAGACCCTGGGATAAATCTCATTTGGTCGTGGTGTATAATTTTTTTGATGTGTTGTTGGATTCTGTTTGTTAGGATCTTATTGAGTATTTTAGCATCAATATTCATTAGTGACATTAGTCTATAATTTTTTTTTCTTGTTGGGTCGTGCCCTGGTTTGGGGATCAAGGTGATGTTTGCTTCATAGAATGTGTTGGGTAATATTCCTTCTTTTTCTATATTTTGGAAGAGATTTAGTAGTATAGGTACTAGTTCTTCTTTAAAGGTTTGGTAGAATTCTGACGTAAAGCC
>CAUYPK010059890.1:0-12715 GCA_963574355.1 Loris lydekkerianus
GGGGGGGGGACAAAAAAAAAAAAACAAAATATTATAACATTAAAATAAAAAAAAAAAAAAAAAAAAAAAAAAAAAAAAAAAAAAAAACCCAAAAAAAAACCAAAAAAAAAAAAAAAAAAAAAAAAAAAAAAAAAAAAAAAAAAAAAAAAAGAAAAGAAAGAAAAGAAAAGAAAAGGAATAGACTTAATTGAGGAGGCAAAAGAGTTTTATACGGAAAGCTACAAAATAGCATTGAAAGTAATTGAAGACATAAATGAGTGGAATGACATTCTGTGTGGGTGTGTGTATATGAGATTATAAGGGACTGAAAAGAGGAATTATAATATTTTGTTTTTACAAGGCATTTGCACTACCTAGAAATAGTATAATTTTATTTGAAAGTAGACTTCAGTTAGGTGTAACTATATGTTGCAAATGTAAGGGCAATCCAAAAAAGTTAAAAAAAAAAAAAAGCACCATTGGTATACTTAAGAAGGGAGAGAAAACTAAATCATACGAAATACACAATGAAAACCTCAACAGGGAAAAAGAGTGGAATACTAAAATAGAAACAAAGAACAAAGGCAAAAAATAAATAGAAAAAATAACACATATAGTAGATATTAATCCAAATATATCAAGAATCCCTTTAAACATCAAACATACACTAATTAAAAAACAGATGTTTAGAGTGGATTTTTCATTTTAAAAAGACCCTACCATATACTGTCTACAAAAAAAAAAAAAAAAAAAAAATACCTTAAACACAAAGACACATACAGATTGAAGATAAAAGGATGAGGAAAGATATATCATTTTAAAACTAATCAAAATAAAACCAGAGTAACTAAGATAAAATGCATTAATTTCAGACAAAGAAGGCTTCAGAATAAGACATGTTGAATAAAGAGAGGCATTATATAATCATCAATTCTACAAGAAGAGATAATAATCCTTAATGTGTATGCATCTAACAACAGAGTATCAAAACATGTGAGAAAAAAATGGTAGAAATATATGAATCAAATATTATAGTTGGAAAATTCAACACAGTATCAGAAATGGACAGATCCAGCAGACAGAAAATCATTAAGGACATAATTGAACTCAATAGCACCATCAATCAACTGGATATAAATGACACCTATAGATTACTTTATCCAGCAACAGCAGAATACACATTTTTCTCTGGTTCAAATGGAATATTTACCAAGATAAATGTTCCATAAGCCATATTCTAGGCCATAAAACACATTTAAGAGACAGCAATTTCACAATGTCTGCTCTCACACCACATGGAATTAAATTAGAAATCAATAACAGAAAGATAGCTGGAAAATCAATAACAGAAAGCTGAAAAAGATAGCTGGAAAATCCCAATGTATCTGTAGATAACATGGCTTATTTTAAGTAACAGATGAGTAAAAAAAGAAATCTCTAGAGAAATTAAAACATGTTCTGAAAATGAAAACAAATTATCAAAATTTGCAGTTCTTAGAAGGAAGCTTATATCATTATATGAATATAGTAGAAAAGAATAAAGATCCAAAATCAATCGTCTAGATTCTCACCTTAAGAAATTAGCAAAAAAAAAAAAAAAAAAAAAAGCAAATTAAATCCAAAGTTCGAGAAAAAAATAACACAAAATCGGAGCAGAAAATCAATGAATGAAAACAAAAAGTCAATAGATGGAACCAACAAAACTAAAAGCTGGTTATTTGATGCCAGGCATGGTGGCTCACACCTGTAATCCTAGCATTCTGGGGAGCCAAGGCAGATATATAACTTGAGCTCAGGAGTTTGAGACCACCCTGAGCAAGAGTGAGACCCCGTCTCTACTAAAAATAGAAAAACCAGTTGGGGGTTGTGGCAGGAACCTGTAGTCCCATCTATTAATACTTGAGAGAGTGAGGCAAGAGGATCACTTGAGTCCAGGAGTTTGAGGTTGCTGTGAGCTATAATGCAACAGCACTCTACCTAGGGTATCCAAATAAGACTCTGTCTCAAACACTTTAAATAAAAATAAATAAAAGCTGGTTATTTGAGAAGACCAATAAATTTAATAAGCCTCTAGCCAGGCTCACTAAGAAAAAAAATATCAAGAGCACATAAATTGTTGATATCAGAAATGAAAGAGGGGACATCAGAACAGATCCCATGAACATTAAAATAATAAAGGAATCCTACGAACCAGCACATATTCACAAATTTGATATCCTGATTTAAAGAGACCAGTTCTTTTTTCTTTTCTTTTTTTTTGGGGGGGGGGACCCATTCTTTTAAAGGCATGATTTACCAAAACTCACACAAGAAGCAGCAGACCATCTGAATTGGCCTATGAATAAGGTATAACCTTCTAAACAGAAAGCATCAAAACCATATGGTTCATTGGTGAATTCTACCAAACATTAAAAGGAAGAAATTATACAAATTTTCTTTAATCTCTTGCAAAAGGCAGTAGCAGATAAAATGCTTTATAACTCATTCTATGAGGTCAGTATTGCTCTAAACAAATTATTTAATTAGTAAAGTAAAACATTCATAAATAAAATAGTCAGCAATAGGTAAGTGGCCAAATAAGAATGAGCAGGAGTAAATTTCCTTAATGACATAGAAAAAATATCAAATATGATGCCAGACAGGTGTGTGTGTGTGTGTGTGTGTGTGTGTGTGTGTGTGTGTGTGTAGTTGTTGTGATGGTGCAATATCACGTATGTCTATTAAGACTAAGAATTGGAGAATGGTCCAAGGGCTCCACAGAAAATGATTTTTTTTTCTTAAAGAAATACTACTTATAAAGTGAGATGGAAATGTTCCAAATAGTCTGCAGGTAAAGAAGAAAAGAAGGTGAACAGTAAGAGGATGTACCTAAATATTTTTTTCCCATTCTTTCCTGAAGGTGAGATATTCATCTCATGAATAATCACCTTGCCACCTCTGCTTTAGAGCACGTTTGTGCATTATCCTATTTAATTCTAACAATTAATACATTTTATGCTTACTATGATTAGCATTTTATACATGAGAAATCAGACATTGGCATTCACACAGCTGAAGACAGAGCTGGGACACTAGCTTTCAGAGCTTTGGAAGATATTGAACACAGAGCACAGGATATGAGACACCTGTGTATCTAAGTAAGTTCTGGGGGTGACCATTCTGTACTCAGTACTGGCCCATGACCTTCAGATTTTTGGCTTTGAGACAAAGATGTCCTAACAATGTACCAACAATGCAGAGAAGGAGGTGGCTTTTGAAAGACTGGCATTTGGGTAAGTCAAGGTCATGGGGAGAGTTTTAGCTTTTATATACTGGAGTGGCCTTCCTATTGGTTATATATTATTTTCTGAAAATTAAAATATTATAATGTACTTCTAAGTGGAGTGGTAGTATCTGTGGAGTGGTAGGGAGAGGAAAAACTTTTAGAAAAAGAAGAGAATCTATGGACAACACAAATATATCTATAAAGCTGATATATAAACTTTCTATAAGTATACTCTTTCTATACTTTATTTCATTTAATCATCTGAATTAAGAACAAAAACTGAGACATATAAAAAGAAAACCTTATGAAATAAGGATTATTTGCATCATTGAGAGTTGAAGAGGTTTGTTTTGTCTCACAAATGTTAACAAATTCTTTAAGTGCCAAAGTGCTAGTAGATAGTGATAGATTGTCCTTTGCAAAATGCACATCAGAGTGAATCATAGAACCCAGATGTCTATCAACTGTTGCATGTATAAGCAAAATATGGTGCATTCATATAATCACACGATTTCCTAATTAAAAGGAATTAATTATTAAAACATGAATGAACCATGGAAACAGTGGGTGAAATAAAAAGAGCCAATTACATATATACTGTATGATTTTGTTTTACATGAAGCATTCAGAATAGACAACTCTAGTGACAAAGGAAGTAGGTTGGTGGTGGCCAGCTGATGGAAAAAGTGAGGAATGGGGAGTGATTGGTAATGAGTACCGAGCTTCTCATTGGTCTGGTGAAAATGTTCTAGAATGAGGTATTGGTGATGATTGCACTACTTTGTAGATATACTTTAAATATACTATAAACTGCTGAATTGTACACTTTAAAATGAATTTTATTGTGTGTGAATTATATGGCAATAAGATTGTGTTGGGTTGGGTGATTATGAATTATTTTTATCTTTTCCAGATTTGCTATAATGTGGTTAAATGATTTTTATTTTTTTTTAATTTCAGATTAATATGAAGATACGAACAATTTAGTTAAAGTGTTTGCATTTGTTAACGTCCCTATTGTAGTTCTGTCCTGCAGCAAGGAGGTGTTCCATATACCCTTACATTGCGCCCATTAGGTGGGAGCACACAAATCCCCACTCTCCCCCTTTTCTCCTCCCTGGTTAAATGATTTTTAAAAGGAAAAAGAGAAAAGAAAAAAAGCCAGACATATGTCTAAATAGACCAATGAAAAGATAAAAAGTCAGACAGGTCTAAATAGAACCAGCAGCACTGGCTACAGACACTTCATAACAAGTTACCTGATTTGGTACCAGCTCAAACTGGGAAGAATGGATTATCACTACACAGGAAATGAGTTTTTGAGCAGCTGCTCTCCATTGCCATGGCAACCAGGAGGTCCTGACTTCCTTGAGATGCAGCAGCAAGTAAAATCTATCAAAATCCGTGATGGAAAATGCTTTCAATTATCTTCCCTAGGGAACGTATCACAATCAACAGGTCAGTCCTCCTTGGGAGGTACCTCACCTCTTTGATTACGTTGAGGACCATGAGAGGAGGAAGGGGGGACCTGATTTTGATTTAGTGACCTGTGCCATAATGGATCTGTGAATTCTTGAATACTGTCTTTAGCACTGACCACCTGTGCTCAGAACCTTAGTTTCCCCCCATCTTACACAGGGAAAGTCCCAGTAGCAATGTTGTGTCTCGAGGACTCAGGAGCACATTATTCTGGAAAGTGATCAGCACTGGGCCAGGCCGTGAGAGAGTGCTTCACAAATATGGCTGATCCCATTATGGACCTTATCAGCTTTTCCATTCCTTTGAGAAATATGTATTGGTCACCAACTCTGCCCCAAACAATGTTCTACACAATGGGAATGAAGCAAAGAGCAAAGTAGATGAAAATTATGGTACTCACATGTTAACAGAGGAGACACATAATTAATATTAAAAGTAATAGGTATATTCAGTAAGCTAGGTAAGAAAAAATTAAGAAAAAGAAAGATGGTGTGAAGTGTTAGTATGGAGAGCTGAAATTTCAGTTTGGGTAACAGGAAAGGCATCACTGGAATGGGACTTTTGAGTACCGGGTTTCTCATTGGTCGGGTGAAAATGTTCTAGAATTAAGTATTGGTGATGATTGCACTACTTTGCAGATATACTTTATACTATAAACTGCTGAATTGTACACTTTAAAATGAATTTTATTGTGTGTGATTATGAATTATTTTCATCTTTTCCAGATTTACTATAATGTGGTTAAATGATTTTTATTTTTTTAAATTTCAGATTAATATGAAGGTACAAACAATTAGGTTAAAGTGTTTGCATTTGTTAAAGTCCCTATTGTAGTTGTGTCCTGCAGGTGTCTGGTGGAAGAGCATTTCAGGTAAATGCAGAAGTCCTGAATCTGGAGCTTGCCTGGCAAGTTCGAGGGGTAGCAAGAAAGTTGCCTAGTTAAGAGCAGACTGAAGTGGGCAGGGGAGGATTAGGGAACTCAGATTAGACAGAGGAATTCAGACCAGAGATGAGCTTAGTCCGAGGTGATGAAGGGGGAGATGCTGAGACATGAACTGAATCGGAATATCTTCTGAAGGTAAAGCAGGCCGCATATGTTGACAGAACAGCTTAACTGGGAGATTTTTAAGAGCTAATGCTCTATACTAGTTTGAATCCCCTACAGGGCGGGAAATAATGATGTTCTCATGGTACGCACTTCAGAAATAGTCAGTATTCTTAGATTTAGAATATACATTCAAGTTTGCTAGATAATACACGCAGTTAGCCCTTGATTTTTGTTTGAAACCACTGTCTGAGTTTAACCAAATTACACTCTGAGAAATGCAGAATAACTCACTCACTACTTCTCAGAAAAATTCATTTTATTTTTAGGCTTTTTTTTTTTTTTTTTTGAAACAGAGTCTCATTATGTTGCCCTTGGTAGAGTGGTGTGGCATCACAGCTCACAGCAACTTCAAACTCTTGGGCTTAATCGAATCTTTTGCCTCAGCCTCCCAAGTATCTGGGACAGGTGCCCGCTACAATGTCTGGCTATTTTTTGTTGCAGTTGTCATTTTTGTTTAGCTGGCCCCAGCTGGGTTCAAGCCCACCTGCCTGGGTGTATGTGACCAGCACCCTAACCTCTGAGCAATGGGCACTGAGCCATCTTATGCAATTCTTATCATGAGTATAACTTGTTCATTTAAAACCTGTAGTATTAAAAATAAATACAAAGAAGACTATACTAGGCTTATTTCACTTTTCAAGTAAGGTCTTTTTGTATTTCTATTCTGCCATCACCAATTATGATACATACACCAAAGAAAGAAATCTCTTAACAGTTCATTTAAAACACTGATACAAAAGAAAAGTAAGGTGATGAAGACACTGGCCCGTGAAAATGTTCCCATGACAGATGTCTACTTTGTCTATGCAACACATTTTTAAGCCGAGTTTTGGTAATATGTGATCATTTAGACATAGATTTGCTATTCTTTTTTTTCCTTAGGAAGATAATAAAATTTTTTAATTTTTTTCTTGAAATCTAGATATATTATGGATTCTCCATTTCATTAATCTAACTATTCTTCCAAAAATTAAATAAATTTGACTTTTTATAAATTATTCTTTATGACCCTGGGTAAGATTTTAATAGTTAGGAATAATTTTAATTTTAAAAATACAGTATTTAAAAATCCAATTAGTAATCTGTAATAATTGCTGTCTTTCTAATGGTATCACTGTAATAAGATTATAGAGAATATAAATCATTCTCTTTTCCAAAGTGAAAATTGGAGATGTGTGTATACATATGTGTGTCCCACCTTGTTGCAAACTTTCGGGTCTTTCTGATTCTTAAAACTTTTTTGATAACCTCATTATGTATTATTACTCTATTATTACTCTATAGTATAATTTTTTATTAAATCATAATTGTGTACAATTATGGGATACAATGTGTTGATTTGATATACAATGTGGAATGCTTAAATCAGACGGATTAACATAACCATTGGGATAATATTTAGAAATAAACATATGCTACATCAAGCACACAAAGTGAACACAGTGTGAGTTTAAAATGACTTGCTTTTCTTCCAGAGGCTTAAGGGACCTGGGCCCCCCCGGGACACATGCGGAGTTGGCTTCCCTGGAGTTAAAATTCCACAAGCCATTCTCTGAAGCTGTGCACCCCGTGAAGCCTGAGGTCAAAGGGCATGCCGCCCTTCCTCAGAGATACGGGCCAGAGGGTTGATGTATGTTAACAACATATTTTCAGAGGTCTATAGGTGCTCTGCCCTGAGGAAAAGACACAGTCATTACTTCATACTAAGTAAACTGAGTGAATGTTTGAAGATATTGTTTTATTAACTGTGTTCCCCTGTGGCTACTTTCTTCTTTAGGATTTTGTTTACACACCTGCCCAGAGATTAGTCAGTGTTTAAAAGAAAATGTTTACTGCAAAAGTGATTGTGTTGCTGTGGTAACAGTATATTTCCTTTTTATTTGATTTCAGATAGGTAAATTGAGGTGATGGTGAAACTAATAGATAATAGATTAAGTGTGTACATGACTAGAAAGGTATAAAAATCAAACCCCTAAATAAAGATCTTTGCTACATGCCATCTCATCTTGTGTAGTCTGTTTCTTGACTTAATAATTACAGGAGCGAGTTGACATCCACAGCAAAGCTGGTGTTCATTCGCATCTCCAGTCACACTTACTTACACCATCACCATCATCTCACTTACTTATTTGTTATAGTAAGACATTTATACTATACTCTACGTAGTTTTGAAATGTACCATTGCGTTCTGCACAATAGGTGAGGTCCGACCAAATACCCTCCCACCTCCCATTCCCTCCCTCCATTCTTTTTCTTCTCCTCTCCTTCTTTCTGGACTACAGTTGTGTTTTATCAGTCATATGGATGTGTAGGTGATGATATAATGGTTTCATAATAGTATTGAGTACATTGGATACTTTTCCCCCCCATTCTTGAGATACTTTACTAAAAAGAATGTGTTTCAGTTCCACCTGGGCAAACATAAAAGCTGTAATGTCTCCACCCTTTTTTTGGCTGCATAGTATTCCATGATATACATATACCACAATTTGTTAATCTATTCGTGGTTTGATTGGCATTTGGGCTGATTCCATTACTTGGCAATTATGAAATATAATTTTTCTGTAATAAGTAAGTTTGATTTTGAAAATAATTCCCACATTTTCAAATGTGTAGATACTTTTTTAATCTGACAACTTGGCCTATAGAACTTGGAGAAGAAAAGGCAGACTGTTGGGTGGTGCCTGTGGCTCAAAGGAGTAGGGTGCTAGCCCTATATGCCAGAGGTGGCAGGTTAAAACCCACCCCCCGCAAAAAAATCCAAAAGTAAAAAAAAAAAAAAAGGCAGACTGTCCACCTAGATTTCACTTCACATCAAAACAAAACAAAACAAAACAAAACAAAACAAAACAAAACAAAACAAAACAAAACTGTATTTGGAATGAACCATCAAGAACTCTAAAACATATTCTTCCTACCTAGGAACTGTTTTTGAAACACTTCACCAACTCATAGCCTGGAATTTTGCTTTGATACATGTGTTTGTTCTTTAGTTATCTTTTTAAAAGTCATTCCACTTGATGGAGAAATAAAACATAAAAACATGAGGTGAGAGAATTTTTGTTTTCTTTCTGTGACCTATTACAACATCAATCCATCTCTTTTCTTATTCTACTTATTGCAAATATAATTCAGAAGTGATATTTTTGTCCTTCACCTTTCTTTCTTAAGCTTCTATTTATGGTAGATTTTAATTGACTTGATATTATTCTATGGCTTTAATCCTTTCTATTTGTCCTGTCATCTTTTCTATATATAATCTTGGGGATATAGGTCTTCTTTACATAGCAACATATTTTTTAAAGAGTAAAACATAAAACATCCTAAGTGATGTAAGTTGGAAATTTATCTCTGTACTTACAGAAAAAAAATTCATAATGCATATTGGCAACCTAAATTGCTTTAGAACAAATGAAATGTGCCTTTAATAATAACTTTGAGGTGGTCATGGAAATTTGTATACTCTCTAAAAGGCCAATGTTTTGAGATTCAATATCCACCAAGTATTAATGGCTGATGATGTCCTTCATGAAAATCAGATTTTGCTGTGAAGAAAAAGAGGGGAGGGCACAATACTGCTTACAATGGCAGGACACCCAGGAAATTGTGCCCTTTACACTATTAAACATCTCTGTTTCTGTTATGATTTTCCTTTCTGAAAGCTGGCCACATCACCAACCCTGGAACACCACAGTTCCCTCTAGGCAGCCTCACTAGCCGCACGGGCTCCAGCCATGTCCCTATACTGAATCTCCTAGCACTGAATTTGTCCTGTACCTCTCTTCTTTTGGAGTAATTTAATGTTTGGTATCAATTAAGATTCCTGAATTTGTATCCTTCCACTCAGTAAGTTTCCCACATACTATCTGACCAATAATTTGTCCTCAGATCTGCTCTCTTTGGAAAGCTGAAGTATTGGAAAAGTAATAAGCATAGTGTTTTGATTTTGCCTGATTTCCGTTCTTAAGCTGCCTTTATTTTTTTTTTATTTTTATTTAATTGCTTATTTTTTATTTTTTTATTTCCTTTCTTTTTTTTTGTGCCTCCATATATTATACATGGTTTGAAGTATATGTGTAAGTGCTGAGCTCTCTCTACTATCTCTACAACCTCTCAGTTAAGTGTGTTATGTTTTCTATTTCTAGGATAATAGATTTCTTAGAGGTTTCAGTAGAAGTGTAGGAGTATCTATAGCAAAGAATCTGGATGTGAAACACAAGATGGCTAAGAGCATGAATGTATTTGGAGGACTTTGGGTGACGTGATGGCTCTTGTGAAAGGGAGCCCCCCTCAGATGCTTGCTTAACTTCAGAGCTCAGGCTATGCAAGGTGCCTTGAAAGTAGGGGTTGGGTAGTGGGTGCTGATGACTCAACTACAATAGGGTTCCTGTGCAATTAAACAATTTCCCCAAATTGTGGCCATTTGTTGTACCCAAATTGTGCACAACAATTTGTAAATTTCTTGTCCCCAAATTGTGGCCATTCATTCTTAAGGGGACAGTCTGTTCAATGGCCTTCCAAGGCTCCACTGAGCTCTCTTTTTTTCATGACTTTTCTTCCAATACTTCTCTAAACCTTTGATTTCAAAGAATTTCTACAATCCAAAATACAGAGCCTTTCACTATTTCCAAATCCCAACCTCTCAAACATATCTTTCCACTGCCTATGGATAGCAGCTTTTAAAAGGCACAGATGAATATGTATTTTCTTCATTCTTAGTTTTGAAATTAATACTCTATTGCCTTTGATTATATTTTTCAAAAATTTCATGACAAAAATGAAAACATATTTTCAACATTTTTGTTGAAATTCCAATGCTTTTCAAATACCTCAGTATCACAAATTTGCTTTTCAGAAAGGGTTAAACATTGCCTTTATGCAAAACGACACTGTAAACAACTTCTGTGAGAGAATGACTTGTTTGCTTTTTGTACCACTGATTCGCAAACTGTCTGCTCAGAGAAATCACCTGAGGAGCTCTAAAAAAACCAATGCCAAAGACTCACCCTAGGTTTGTATCTTGGTTGTGCATTAGAACTTTTAAAACTCACTCCAGATCAATTGATGAATTGATCTGGGGTGAGGTCAGAATTTTGGAGTTTTCATAAAGCTCTAATGTGAAACCTACCTACAAACCACTAGTCCAGTCCCTTTTCATCCAATTTCTTTGAATTATGGAGAAAAAGAAATGTTCATCTCAACCTATGGAGCCTATATTTTAAGATAAGCTCTACTCTATGGTATAACTGCTTTCATTTCATTTGATCATTTCAAATAGTAAGTTTCCAATGCCACTTTGATTTTTTTTTTAAACAAATAATCACAGACATGTTTGAAAGTATCAGATTTGTCTTAAGAAAAAAAAAGTCGCCGGGGCTGAACCGTGGTCCCGGTGACGGTTGAGGATGGCTGGAGCAGAGGGGTCCACTGGGCGGCAGTCGGAGCTGGAGCCTGTAGTATTATTGGTTGATGTACTTGAGGTGGATGAAGAGCTGGAGAACGAGGCGTGTGCCATCCTTGGGGGCAGTAAAGAGACAAGCAGTATATGCCTGTAGTACCTGCACCCCAGAGGGAGAAGAACCAGCAGGAATCTGTCTAGCTTGCTGTTATGAATGTCACGGAAGTCATAAACTATTTGAGCTCTATACTAAAAGAAATTTTCATTGTGATTGTGGAAACAGCAAGTTTAAAAATTTGGAATGCAAATTGTTTCCTGACAAAACAAGGGTAAATTCTGGCAATAAGTACAATGCCAACTTTTTTGGATTGTATTGCACTTGCAAGTGACCTTATCCTGATCCTGAAGATGAGATTCCAGATGAGATGATCCAGTGTGTAGTCTGTGAGGAATGGTTTCATGGAAGGCATCTTGGTGCCATTCCTCCTGAGAGTGGGGATTTCCAAGAGATGGTGTGCCAGGCTTGCATGAAATGTTGTTCTTTCTTGTGGCCTTATGCTGCACAGTGGGCAGTAACCAAAATATCTGCTGAGGATGATGGGTTGGTACAGAATGTTGGTGATCAGGACATTATCAAATCTGAAAATGGAGGTCGTCAGGATAGTACCCTCAAAGAGGATGTTCCAGAACGTGGAAAGGATGCCATAAAGGAAGTGAAAGCAGAGCAGAATAATGAACCATGTACCAGCTCTAGTTCTGAATCTGATCTCCAGACAATGCTTAAGAGTCAAAGTCTCAACACTGAGTCATGATCTGGCTGCAAACTTACAGAGCTTAAAGCTAAGCAGTTTGTAAAGAAAGAGACTGCCACGTACTGGCCCCTGAACTGGCGTAGCAAGTTATGCACCTGCCAAGACTGTATGAAAATGTATGAAGATCTAGATGTCCTGTTCCTGACAGATGAATATGACACAGTTCTGACTTATGAAAACAAAGGCAAGATTGACCAGGCAACTGATAGGAGAGACCCTTTAATGGATACGCTCAACAGCATGAATAGAGTCCAGCAAGTCGAACTTACTGACTTAAAGACTGAACTTAAAGACTATCTCAAGAGGTTTGCTGATGAAGGCACGGTTGTTAAGAGAGAAGACATTCAGCAGTTCTTTGAAGAATTTCAGTCAAAAAAGAGAAGATTGGATGGGATGCAGTATTACTGCAGCTAGAGTGGAGTATGACTTCCTCCTCAGGCCAATGACAATGCCACTTCGCATCCTGGAAATAAAAGAGGCATTTCATATTTGGTCCCCTTTCCATCCTCCTGTCTTTGGAGGGGCCTCCTCCCCTGGCCTTGAGCTCCCTTCATTTTCCTTAACTGCAGTAGCCACAATGTTGATGCTGATTTCACAACCAGCAGTCTTTATGACTCAGCTAAATGCAACTCATTCCACAGACTTCAGCCCCCTACTCCAGTATATCCAGGGTT